>MJUU01017228.1:0-17081 GCA_002080025.1 Modiolus philippinarum | reverse complement strand
ACTATATGCAACAATTCTGCATAAAGATTTGATCCCTAAATCCAAAATTGTAGGAGGAGTTTGCGTCACATGCCACATGTGTCTAATCCACATCTTTGTGTCTTTGTTAAAATTCACATCATGGGGCCTCTTGTTTGCACCAAGACCAATATCAAAAATCCGAAAGCTTATTGCGCATCTACAGACTATATGCAACAATTCTATAACAAAATTAAATCCCTAAATCAAAAAATGTAGGAGGAATTTGAGTCACAAGAAAAGTGTGACGGACGGACGGACAGACGGACGGACGGACGGACGGACGGACAGACGGAGGGTATAACATTATCCCCGAACTTTCTTCGAAAGTGCAGGGATAATGACGACATAGCAACGGGCAATCTTGTGCCAAAAAACGTATTTTTGCAGTCACAGTAGTACAAACTTACAGAGTTATCTCTTAAATCCAGCATGCTTTATAATCAATGTTTGCTAACACTTTCGTAAGTAATCTCAAATACAACTAATTTACCGTTACTTCAGCGATGGACATTTTTTGTAAAGCCCTTAATGTATTGAAATTGCCAATGTGTTGCTAAAGCATATTCTAAATCATGTGCAAAGGTCGTGTCAGTAGTGTCAGAAAATTGCACAATTATGTAAGAGTCCAGTTCAAACATTAATGTCATGTCAAGCGAGGTATTGTTGCTATGGCAGCAAAGACCATTTAGTCAAAATAAAACTATAGTTTTTTTTTTGGTAGTGCCATTTACTGCCAAACCATACATACCGACTTACCACATTGATATCAGAAACTTGGACAATAAATGAGTACCCAGTTGATAAATGAATGCAATGGAAATAATTGTATCAGCAACGAAAACTTATAGACAAAGAAAAAACAACTTTGTTTTTCGTTATAAAAAACTGCATTGACCAAAAAGTACTAGGGATTATATGGCTACAAGGGATGTGAAAGAAGTGGATGTGTTTCATGTCCACCTGCCAACACTTTTAGTATTGAAATTTCGGGACTGGCACGAAACCCGATTTTATTTGGAAACATGCAGTATATATTTATATTACATATGGCAACGTTTCCTATAAATTTAAATCGCTGAAACTGTTACGTTTTTTAAGAATATTTAATGTATTTTCAGCTTTGTTCCTATTTATATGTATATTGACGCCATGTTTCTATTTTAAAATGTATTGACGCTCTCAAACTTAATTTATAGGCAGTAGGCATTTAAAGTCTATACTTTTTCACCGAGAAAGATATTATAAATTTGTTTAAAAAACGGATCGAAAATAATTTACACATAATAATAATTAAGGGGCGGCGATATTAAACCACTTTAATCGATAAAAATCTATTTAATAGTTGTTAAATGGTATTTTTGGGCACTGCAAATAAACAAGAAAACATAAAAAAAGGTTTGCTGAGTTAACTTATTTAAAAATAGAGATGTGTTGGCATTTATTTATCCTTGACACTCCACTCATGAAACCAACCCACTTTTGTTGGTATGCAGATCCACTTTCACCTTCGACCAGACCTTCTATTTCGAAATAAATTCCGGCATATTGACAAAATCTGACTCCACAAAAATGCAATAAGATACCACGAAAACTACATATGTAATATAACAATGATGGACTTTTTACTCGGTCAATATGTTATTTATGGACCTGTCAGGGATATATTGAACTCGGATTACGTACTCGGTCAATATAAACCTAACAGGTCCATATAAAACATATTGACATCGTTAAAAGTCCATAACTGATAATTATTTCTTAAGTTATGTTTAAAACAAATGAAAATCCTTAAGCTTTTGCAAACCTCTGTACTTATCTGATTTTGGCTACACATAAATATTATTGGTCAATTGTTTCTCTGTAAATCAACACATGCTCAGGAATATTGATAATTATGTCACACAAAGATACAGACTAAGAGTTACCAAAGAATGTTATTGCCGTCTCTGTAAACCTTCAAATCTTTGGATTAACTTAAGCCCTGAAATTGAGTGCTCTGGTAAACTATAGTTGTTTAAGCAAAATATAAATAAATTTTGATTGAAGGACCCAATTATTATAATGAGTTCGGCAGACAACTAAATATACTTCACACTAGACTTAAACACTCATGTAGTGCTCTGAATACAAGACTGATCCCCTAAATGGTACAAACTACAAATATTACCCCTGTGGTGCTACCAATGAGGAAGCTCTTCCTTTTCATCTTTTGAATTCAAAGACATGATCTTAATCGCAAAATTGTTCACTGAATATAGCGATATTAATTGGTAATGACGACCTGGATGATAAAATCGAATTCAAATTGTTTTGAATATGTGCGTACTTTAATTAGACAAACAAAATTATTCATATAATATATGCTAGTTTTTATCTATTTCTATTCTTTCTTCTCATATACGTACACTTCTTAGTTTAGATATTCCACTGTTTAAAGTTAAGTTTTCTATATGTATATCTACTGTATAAATATATACTGTTTTATAACTGTCGACAGTGCTCTAGGCATATTGAAGATGTACACCTCCCCTATTGGGCCGTAATGAATAAAAAAAAATCATCAAATTTTAACATTACGTTACTTAATTTTTCAAAACTGAAGCTCAGACATCTATATTTTTTTAAACTTTCCACAGTTGTGTTAAAAACATAGATGTTATGCGTCTACTCTTTTGGACAGTTTAAAATAAAAAAAATGTCGAATTTATCTTTTGGATTATTGCTTTCAATGTTGTTTGATTTTAATGCTGCTGGTGAGAGGTTACTCGTTGAAACACGTGTACAGCATGTGCAACTTTGTAATTGTTTGACTAAGTAATTTTTTAATCATAGTTCCTGATTTATGTAATCTTATAATCTAACACGTTATGTCTGATAATGTAAATTGTTACACTGTTGTTTCGACCACATTGAAAATGTGCCTTCCCCTTTCGGTTTGTTGAACTATTATTTTTGATATACAATGTCAAGTTTTTGTAATCTGAATTTCAAACACCTTATATCTGATGCTTTTAAAACTGTGCTCATTTAATCCAGACACTTTGAAAATATATATCTCCACAATTTTGAATAAAAAAGTTTAATTTATAAAATGTAAAACTGAGATATTTTTTCATGAAATGTTATCTTTACAGTACATTGTTCCTTAATTTCGTCACATTATATCATCATGGTAAATGCACTCAATCTCTGTCAAATACTTCGAAAATATAACATAGTTTTGAGCGCACTGGTGGGCAGTAGATAATACACCTATTATTGTTATACATTAAAAAATATTTGTGGTGAATATGTTTTACATCAAATGAACGATATTTTACGAAAGGATATGGAGTAAATGAACATGAGATCATAACACATATGTTTACTCCAAATGCAATGATTTTAATGAGCTGTATGGCCATTTCGGAAATCAATTCCTCATCAGCAGCACTAGAACCCAAACAAAGGAAATCCACAATTTCAAAAAATGCCCAAAAAGCATATAACCAAACGAAATCCGAATAATCATTTATATCAAATATAACTAAGGACAAAACTACGATGGAGGGAGTTAATCACTAGGTTTTAGAATTTACATAAATTTAGATAATAGTAATTGAACAAAGTGTACACATGAGATATTATCTCATGTACAAGTACACCATATCTAAGAAAAATAAAGAGCATACATCTCTACCACGGGGAATTGTTTTAGCAACTCCACACTGCAATAAAAGACAAACTCCTGTATTGAATATTTTACGAAAGGATATGGAGTAAATGAACATTAGATCATAACACATATGTTAACTCCAAATGCAATAATTTTTATGAGCTGTATGGCCATTTCGGAAATCATTTCCTCATCAGCAGCACTAGAACCCAAACAAAGGAAATACACAATTTCAAAAAATGTCCAAAAAGCATATAACCAAACGAAATCTGAATAATCATTTATATCAAATATAACTAAGGACAAAACTACGATGGAGGGAGTTAATCACTAGGTTTTAGAATTTACATAAATTTAGATAATAGTAATTGAACAAAGTGTACACATGAGATATTATCTCATGTACAAGTACACATTATCTAAGAAAAATAAAGAGAATACATCTCTACCACGGGGAATTGTTTTACCAACTCCACACTGCAATAAAAGACAAACTCCTGTATTGAATATTTACGAAAGGATATGGAGTAAATGAACATGAGATCATAACACATATGTTTACTCCAAATGCAATAATTTTAATGAGCTGTATGGCCATTTCGGAAATCAATTCCTCATCAGCAGCACTAGAACCTAAACAAAGGAATTCCACAATTTCAAAAAATGCCCAAAAAGCATATAACCAAACGAAATCCGAATAATCATTTATATCAAATATAACTAAGGACAAAACTACGATGGAGGGATTTAATCCTTAGGTTTCAGAATTTACATAAATTTAGATAATAGTAATTGAACAAAGTGTACACATGAGATATTATCTCATGTACAAGTACACCATATCTAAGAAAAATAAAGAGCATACATCTCTACCACGGGGAATTGTTTTACCAACTCCACACTGCAATAAAATACAAACTCCTGTATTGAATATTTTACGAAAGGCACTAGAACCCAAAGATGCACTTATACCATCAAAAATATTTTTAGATATTTTAAATGCTCAGCCTCGCCTGAGTCTTAGAGATTTTCATGTTTTCACTGTAATGTCATCTCTCGACGTTCCGATACTTCATAAGTTCCCCAGCTTGTTATTTCTTTTAGACTATATATATATAATGAAATATGTATGACAAGACGTTAAATATTAGGCTTAAACACGCATTTGACATAATTTTGGTTTGTATCTCTAACAGTGTTCCTCATGTAACTTAAAAATTTATATGTTTCAAAGGAGAGGGATGACAGTTTTTATTAAAATGAATCAAGAGAAACAAATAGGATTACGATACAAAAAAAAGGAAATTCCACGCGTTGGTAGATTTGACATTTATATTTAGCTAGAAATTTGCAAATGTGATGATGTATGTGCATGGTATGATAATATTTATCAAAAAATCACTGCATTAAAATTGGACAATCGGATCTTGAAATTACAGATATTTGTTCTTTTTTGTTTAAATACGAAGAATTTCCATACCATCTTAATGAAAAAGATTAAATATTTGCATGAAACCTCCACTGACATAGTTTTCCTTCGGATCTAATACATTGTTTGTACTTGTTACCAGAAGAGGACTTTATCTCAGTTGAAGCAATAGTTTATATATACATAATTAAAAAATCTTAGTGTGCAAGCTCACATACCCCACGCCCCCAATTATCAGGAAATTCTGCATTATTGAACTCCAAAAGTAACCTATGCAATATAATACATGAAAATGACAAAGTTCATCAATCAAAAATTATCAAAAAACGAAATCAAAGTAGCATGCATATCTTTGATATATGTACAATTATCCTGCAGAATGAAAACTGCCTATATTAAAGACTGAAAAAGGAGTTGTCCTGACAAATGATGTACCCCATAAGCAATATTTTTCATAAAAATGACAAAGTTCATCAATATGTGTATTTTTGTCAAAAATGATCAAAATCAAAATCAAAGTAGCATGCGCATCTTTGATATGTTTACCGTAATCCTGCAAGAAAAGAACTTCCCATCTTAAAATATCCGGACAAATGATGTACCTTATAAGCAAAATTATGCTAAAAACTGACAATGTTCATCAATGTGTTTTTTTTTTTTTTTTTTTTTTTTTTTTGTCAAAAATNATCAAAAATCAAAATCAAAGTAGCATGCACATCTTTGATATATGTACAAATGATGTATCCTATAAGCAATATTATGCTTAAACTGACAAAGTTCATCAATGTGTATTTTTGTCAAAAATGATCAAAAATCAAAATCAAAGTAGCATGCACATCTTTGATATGTGTACAATGATCCTGCAAAATAAAAACTTCCTAATAGTATCTGAAACACTGTAGGAGGAGTTATCCGGACAAATGTTGTACCCTTTAAGCAATATTTTGCATAAAAATGGCAAAGTCCATCAATGTGTATTTTTGTCAAAAATTATCAAAAATCAAAATTAAAGTAGCATACACATTTGATATATGTACAATCATCCTGCAAAATGAGAACTTCTTATCTTAAAAACTGTATGAGGAATTATCCAGACAAATGATGTACCCCTTTGTGATGACAGACGGACGGACGGACGGACGGACCAGTCAAAAACTATATACCCTCCGCAACTTCGTTGCATGGGCTATAATGAAGTGTTGAAGATGCGATAAAATATATTTCTAATAGTAAAAAACTCAATTCAATCCATATACACCTTTATAAGTTCATTCCGCTGAATTGTTCACTAATCACAAACTCACTGTTCAATAATCCCTACCGATTTCAACTCTTTTGAGATATTTATGGTAAATGAACAATAGAGTCGTATGCGTCTAAAATCAAGGACCAACTGATTAATTATATATATATATATGATGCTTTGTTTTAGGTTATAAATATATACGTCTGAAAATCAGCCCAACATTGTTAGATCTGCACATCGGTAGTTCCCTCTCCGGGATTCGAACCATCACTGTTGTGACATCTATGGCAACACCGCCTGCACTACGTCCAGCACCCTAGACCACGCGGCTACCTAGGCTATATAAAAATATAGCTTTCGGTTACCGGGTGATACCTCATCGTCGGTTTAATCTAGGGTTGCAACGCATTATATGATGTAAAGGTGCTCGTGAAGATCAGATGTGTGTATAGCAGAGAGGATTCGATGTCTTTCGACAAGGAATGCCGCCACACAAAGTTATAATTTTTATATAGTTGTCTGAAGTATGTGACAACTCTTCATACTATACCTGTCCAATGGATAATATCTTGAGACATTATACTGGGCTTGATGAATTATTTATATATACATATGAAAATCAGCACAACATTGTTAGATCTGCACATTGGTAGTCCCCTCTCCGGGATTCGAACCATCACTGTTATGACATCTATGACAACACCGCCTGCACTACGTCCAGCGCCCTAGACCACGCGGCTACCCAGGCTATATCAAAATATAGCTTTCGGTAACCGGGTGATACCTCCTCGTAGGTTCAATCTAGGGTTGTAACGCAGTACATGATGTATAGATGCTCGTGAAGATCAGCTGTGTGTATAGCAGAGAGGATTCAATGTCTTTCGACAAGGAATTCCGCCACACAAAGTTATAATTTTTATATAGTTGTCTGAAGTATGTGACAACTCTTCATACTATACCTGTCCAATAGATAATATCTTGAGACATTATACTGGGCTTGATGATATATATATATGTGTGTGTGTGTGTGTGTGTGTGTGTGTGTGTGTGTGTGCTTTACACAATTAATTTTTTTTCAGGATTTTTAACAGTTCTAGATGATGTTCCTATACACACTGGAAAAAAAGTTGAGACTGGGTCAGGCACTAATCAAGAGAATGGTAAGAATTATGGTTCGAGTGAAAAACTTAAACTTTAATTACTTTTCACTTATATTATGTTAGGTATTTTTTGTCGATCGTGCATTGTTCCAGTCTCATTTTATTGCATTTTCCCAAAATAAATTCTTTGCAATCGAATTGTTTAACAACATTTTTGTTTCTTTTCACCCAATCTGTAATTTGATTTAAGATATCGTCGAGTATCTTAATGTCTTGACCTCAAAGCTATTTTACTTCAACATTTATACATTAGTTTAAACAATTTTGATAAATATTCATAATGAAGATTAAGGAAAATTTGCAACCTATTTCTATTTTATTTCATATTTTCTACATCTTTAGAAAGATATCATTTTGAAAAAAATCAGAAAAATAGAGCGTGTTTCTACAATAATTTTTAATTCAGGACTCCATATCTGCAAACGGTTGTGAACATAAATGAAGGTGAAAACATTTTTACGAAAAAAAATAAAAGACTCCTATAGACTGAAAATCAATACTTGCAGCAGTAATCAACCTCTTTTCAAAGCCTCTGAATACAGTGTTGCACTACACCTAAATCATGTATTTAATCTCACCAAAATAAAATGTAATAGCTAAAGATTTTTGAATTGTTTACTTAAGTTAGCAATTTTTAGTCAAATGGTCGGGCATTATGGAAACCAAAGGTTTCGTCAATATAAAAAAGAAATAAGTCCAAGGAACAAGATAATTTTGTTGCACACCTTGTCAAAACTTTTTTTCATTGAGACGGGTACTCCTTATTTTTTTCTCTAAAGTATCATTTGAATTTCAGTTATAAAATCAAAAATTTACAGCTATCTATTTCTTCCATAACTTCGGTGTCCAAATGCTTTCCAATGTTTTCCGAAATTGGAGGAAACTGATATCTTTGACGTTGTTTAGTTATTTTGCACATATATTTAATTCTTTACAATTCAGTCATCACTTTTGAAGTTTGGTCGTTTTGGGTCGCTGCATCGTTATCCATAGCTGCGGAAACGTAGCTCCTATGGATTTTTTTTATAGTTGCGGACAATAGATCTACGGATTTTCCCCTATATAAAATTTTGGACTCTTGTGACACGAATTTTGTCGCACATTTCTAGGATTTTCTGACAAGCGGATGCCAATTACGCGTATCGAAGTGTGTTCATTTCGTTTCCTTTCATATTTTTCTAATACTTACAAAATTTTATTATTCAAGGCGAGTTTATTATTTTCTGTTTATGAAGAAATTATCCAAATATAAACGTAATCCCGTCTACCTTAGTGGCCATTTTGAACATCGCAGTCACGTGATATTTCGAGAGGCGGCAATAAAAAAGCCAGATAATCTACGGAATGGATATTTCAAAATTCAACAGAAGTATTTCTCGATTGCAGATGAATTAATTATTTGCATTCAAAAAGCTTTGGAAAAGTAAGAAAAGTTGCCATTCAAGTCAGAGATTAACAAAATTTTTACTTAAGGAAATCATTTCCGGATGCGATTTGAATTTAGTCCCGAAAAGTCTCGTTTCCGATGACATTGATGTCAGCAAGAGGGCCAAAGGCGGTTTGACCCCAACGATGACGTTTGTATTGATAATGAGCAGGAAATTAATATTTATTGGTAAATAAATATGGAAGGCTGCGGACAAACATTTAAAGAAACGAAATACATAAATGAGGCTGCCCCTGATTGGCGCCCGATTGTCAGAAAACTCCCAAAAACGTGCGACAAAATTCGTGTCGTAAAATCGCAAGTTTTACACAGGGAATATCCGTAGTTTTATGGTCCGCCAAATCAGAAAGAGGGCCTATTGAGCTACGGTTCAACAGCTTAGTTATTCAATGCTAATGTTAAATGATTTGCCGTTAACTTATCAATACTCGTGACTTTACAAAATAGGATGATATGTCTTTACAAATGGGACGATACTTTTGCTTGTAAACCGTTATTCCTCAGGGTTTTTTTTTAGTAATCAATAAGTCTTATATTTATTAGTAACCCAAGACAAAAAAAATATTTTGTTACTATCATGGCTATCATTATATAACTTATAGATATGCTTTTAGATATGCTGCTCTCTTTTACTAGCGTACATATCTGTCATTCTTCAATATATTTTTTTAATTACTAAAGAAACGACAAAGAATTTTAGTTTTAATTTCAATTAACATCACTTCTTTATGATCAAATTTATTTTTTGTTTGTTTATTTCTAGTAACAATCATGATTCAATCTATTTTGTAAGCTCATCTGGCTTTACTGGGTTAGCTTTTGCATCACTTAGCATCAGAGGTACGTTGCCCGACTGTCTGTCGTCAATTTTTCATTCAAAGTTTTTCTCTCTGAAAACAATTGTTTCACTTAAACCAAACTTGGTCCCGTTAATCTGTCTGGTTCTCTTTAAGGGGGTATGAGCGTCAGATTCAGAAGCATTCAATATCATCTGGTTTTATCCATTCAAATGGTATTAAATTGTTTTGCACACAGATCATATTTTCTTGATCATAGGTCACTTTAAAATGCATAAAATAGATAGCGATAGTGTATAAAATTTAATCAACTTCCAATTACATTTCCATATATCTAAAGCCCTATAAACATCTTATGCAAATTGAAGGAAAACTTTCTCGTCAAATTTTGACATCTTTTATCTCAAAAATTCTTACATGGATTGTAATTTTTTTTGCTCAAATTGTTCCATTAGCAGTACTCTTCAAAACAAAATGCCGCAATTTTAATTCTAATTACAAAATTTCTGATACTCGTACTCCCTTAAAATTGTATTAGTCCACATTCCATCCAAGACAGCAACCATCAGGAACTTAAGTTTTAACATTGAACACTATTTGAAAATACATTCAAAATTTTCTTGTCAAATTACAACCAAAGGAGTAGGGATGATGAGGGCCATTTTTGGCCCCTTCTTCAAATTACTAATCATTTCCTATCTTGGTAGTCCAATGATCGAGAGTTTCGAAAATGACAATTATTTGATGTTTACGTTGACCTTTTGTTGCCTAGCAACCATTTAAATATACCGATAATTACAGTATACGGCTCGTAAAAGTTAATCATAGGCACTGCAAACTAAAAGTATTTGTATGTAACGGGGTCGGAAAAAGATTATTATTGCTAAGCAACAGAAAAGTCTATCTTTTCACCACTTGGGGAATAAGCGAAATAGTGCAGAGTAGATAATTCTTTTTTGCTGCACGTTCTTCTTCCTGAAAATTTGAATAAAAGATGTATTCATCATGAGAAAAATCCATAGTAAAATTCTGAATATGTTATGTTGGCAATTCTCTTCTCCAGACACCCGGGCACTTAACCTAATTAGGCGGGGAAAAGATCAAAAGTTTACTATATATCTATGTAAACTTCAACTTTGGATTACTCATTCATTTTTTCAAGATATATTAACGAAACTCGAAATATACATTTAAAACGTTAATCTTAATATCATACCCGTATTTCAAGATCACAGTCATTGAAAAAACGAAAAAAACGAAAATATTGTAATTTAAGAATTCTATTTTTTACATTGATTATATATGTTACCTCGCTATATTGGGTGTAAGATTAAAATCCCCTGATCTGATTGGTCAAAACAGTACTGTGATATCAAGTCCGATAAGAGAAAACATGATTTTTTTTACCACCAATGGAATAGAACGATCCCTTAATAGTAGTGAACAAGTATTGTTTGAGTTTCAGAACAAGAAGGTCATTGAAAACTAATAGGCAAAATAAAATGTGGGGCTTTGCAATTACTTTTCTATATGATTCTTTGCTTAGCATCCGTAAAAGTCTGAATTTATCACCATTGGACTTCGATTTTTGTGAATTTCACCCCTTTTTTCCTTCGGTATTCTACTGCTGTTGTTTGAAAATAACTTTGGCGATTTAGCCGTGAACTACGTTTCCTTGATGGGCCGTATTAAACAGGTACCCAAATGACATGTACCCAAATGATTATGAAATCGTGTTAAAAAGAGCCCAATATTCTGCCTCCTTGTGATTTTCACATATATTCACAGTTGTGTTGTTTGAAAAATATTAGCCACAAACCATCCCGGTGAACGCTACTTGATGTCCATTTAAGTTTGATCTGAAGGACACCAAGAACGAAGCACAATTTTCTGTTTAGAGTGCATAAATAATACAAGCATATCATTAGTTTGGTTGGTTCTAGATGCGTTATGTCACGAATTTTAGGAATATTATGGTAATCCTTTCTACCGAAATTGCAACAAAATAAATATAGCAAATACAGATTGAAATTGGCATGTTTATGTATGAAAATACAAATGTGTCTATTACATTATGGTCAACCAAGGGAACAAAATTAGGGAAAATGGCCTAGCATACGTATTTGATGTCACTGCTTACCTTCCATTTGGTGTAAACATATTCTATTAACTAAATTACATGTAACAATATAACATTCAAATATATTACAATACACATTACCGACATTTTGGCATATTTAAAAGGAATCGGAAACCATAGCAGAAGCTGTGATATAAATCCGTTCGCTTGTCTTTAAGTATAATGCATAAAACCCAGGCAAGTTATTTAGCCGGATACGGAAACATCCATTCAAAGTACATACAAAATGTACAAACATTCTACATTTTACATACGAGATTCGAAAATATGCGTGACAGATAATAGTGTATGTATCAAAATCACACGAAGGACATCGTTCAAGAGAGATTAACGGGCTTGTAAATGATATTGCGATTTATCGAAACTCATTGGCAACTCAATGGAGCACTGTCATTAATAAGATGCAAAAAGTACAATACGTCAAAATTCTGTCGTACTCGTCATTTACACTAAATTATCATCAGCTACTTAAAAATTACTCTTGATTCTTTGTCGTTTACTATATTTTTTATATGTGTGCCAAGTCGAGTTTTCCTTATAAGTTTACTATATGTGTAAATAAAGTATGCTTTGCTGTATAAGTTGGAATCTAATAAGTAAAGAAGTAGAAGTTTTCTGTTTTCCACTAGTTACAAACAATTGAAGGTTTGATCAATTGAGATCATATGGTTTTTAAAAACATGTTAAGCATTTGCACTTTGTAAAGTGGGGAATAAACTTGAATTTGCAAAACTACATTTGCCAATATTTTCTTCACTAAATCTGTTTTTGATTTGAACATTTTTTCTTAAATCAACAAAACAAAAGATCCACTTAGACCCTTTTTTTTTACTTTCTCCAGATATATAACAGAGGGTTTACCCCCTCTTTGTTTCCAGGGTGCACCAGAATTATGGATCGAGCCAATGGTCCATTTTATTCATTCTATTTTTATTTTTTTATTCTATTGTTTCATGTGTTTTTTGCTTTTGTTTTTTAATTTGAAGTACAAAAATATGTTAGGGCTCTTGAGTCCGTGGAGTTCATGGATTCCAGTGGTCACAGTTCCCCAAAAATAAGGCCAAAGTCCTGATTCCAAATGGGGGTGATACCCTATAATAAAATGAACTGACCCATTGGACACAAATAGATGTGCACATACGATTACAGTATCTTTCTAACTAAATAATTTTCGTTTATCTTATTATTTTTTTTTGTTGCTTTTCTTTTTGTTTTTGTTTTTATTTTCTCTCCTATTTCTTTCCTTTCTTGTTTGATTAGTTTTTTTTACTTTCTCTTTTGGGAAATCAATACCACAATTAGTGCTATATATCATTCAAAAATAATTGGACGTTTTGTATCTACAAACATTATGCTGATACATAATTTCCGGATACAAACAACTTTGATCATTAATGAAACTACAATGTAAATCTAAAGTACAACTTATCAAAAATGGGGTGATACAAAAAAAAAGAAAAAAAACTTAGGATTATTATAGTGTATAATATTTGGACTTAAAAGATGAGATTTTAGGCAAACGATCTTTTGTACTGATATAAATCAAGATGTCACCCAAATAAAATCCAGAATTCGCTATACCTTGAATAGTGTTTAACTGTAAATTTAACCCTACGCATACATATTAGAATATGTTGAAGTACCACAAGATCTCAAAAGAAAAAATGCTTAGTTTATGGCCGTGTCCATTATAAGCTTAGGGTTGGCTCATTATGGAAGGGTCCCTTAAAAAAAGTTATTCCTGACGTTTAACTTTTGACAAAGACGTGGTTTTAGATTTCATGCATTTCGTTTCCACAATAAATGATTATGTTTGACACTAGAAGCATCTTAATAATCTCCAGTTCGAAAAAACAATAATCTTGACGTAATTTAAACTTTTTTCGTCAAAGCATGTACGGATTTGTAAGATTTATTTTATGCTGCTAAAAACGCGAACCCCTAGCGACATGTAAACATCTAGTATCTACGTAAACATCTAGTATCTATGCGAGGAACGTTGTCAGACAATTGATGTTAAGTTGTTTTTTCATTTTGAACTTTGAGGAAACAGCATGCATTACATGCATCGTTGTCAATTCAAAATAAATAAGAATGTTGAAAGGTAATTATCTAAATCCCATCTACCCAATATTATTCAGACATTTATACCAGTTTTTGCATTAAGAAATAAAGAAGATAAATATCGATTCCCAAGAAAATATCTTGGTGATGATGAACTTTACAATACTCTTCTCTTCGACGAATACCCTGTATTTTTAAGCTTCATGCATTTTAAGTGCTGACGATTTTTTTTTGTCTCGGAAAGTATCCCTGCAATCATGAAACAAGAAATTATTCTACTACGCCTTATTTAGTTAACTTTTTTTCCACTGACAAAGTTTGAAGTTTTTTCAAAGGTGCGGGAATACCTAACTTTTTTTCATGAGGTTTTACCCTGAATTTGGCTTATTTTCCACCCGTAGGCAAATTCACGTGCCCTTTGTGACGTCATCATATAGAAATTTGACAAAATGACTTCATCGCTATGAAGGGTGAATGCATTTACGTATTTTGCAGAACAGTAGTATGTCATAACACCAAAGAAAAAATATCGCCTATTTTAGGGCCAAAAACTGTTCTTAACGCCCCTTGTCCATTAGTCACAATGGTCCTTAGATGGTCCTTTCAAGCAAGACATCTTCTACTCAGAAACTACTGGTCCAATTACAACAAAAATCGTCACAATAGTCCTTAGGTGGCCACTTCCAAAATCCGTACGTCATCTAAAATAGCCGTCAGCGGGATAATAGGCCAACATTGTGTCCGCTTAAAAACACATTCTCAAAAAGCACTTGTCAAATTACAACTTAACAGTCACAATGGTCCTTAGATCATCCCTTCAAACAATAGTATCCGACAGATACTTATCTCAAACAAGATTGCCACCAGTGCTGAACATACTTTTGAAATTGGAACATCTAAAAAACACCTTCAAAAATCATGCCAGTTACTACTATTCCCATTGCGATCAAAACCTAGTCACAATAGTACTTGGATAGTCCCTTCAAAAAGGTACCCAGCATTTCCTCACCCCATTCAAGGTGGTCGGGGAACATACCTTTAACATTTTCGAAACTACTGGTCAAATTCCATAAAAATTAGTCACAATAGTCCATAGATTGTCCCAGCATAAGTGTACCTCATCCAAAAATGCTAGCTGGAGCATAACCTTACATTCGACCCTATGGACATCAGCATTCAAAAATTTTCTATTCAGAAACAAATAGTTTAAGTAACATCAAACTTACCCATTATCTCCTTCAAATGGTCCCTTCTAACAGAGTAATACATCTCTTCTTTACTTCATCAAAGATGGCGGCTAGCGGGGAACATTTTTTTAACAATGGACCAATCGAAAACACAATAAAAAATCCTCTTCTCAGGATCTGTTGGTTCAATAAGAGCCAAACTTAGCCGCAGTGGTCCTTAGATGGTCCCTTCCAAAAAAGTATCTGGTATGTCCATATATCATCCAAAATGGCTGCCAGCATAAAACGTAGTTTAATTTTGAACCCATTCTCTGAATGAAACGAAACTATTACAACAGTCTCTAAATTAGGCCCTTTCAAAATTTGTGTTTTACAGGTATTCATCCTTTCCTGGGTAGCTACCAGTAGGGAACATAGAATAAATGTTTTCACTTCTCTATGTCAGCCATGAGGTGAGAACCTCTATGGTATACCACATTTGTCTTTTGAAAACAATTATTTTGAAAAATCCTACTGGTAAAGAAAGTAAAATACATGCTTTGGGTGGTACGAAATTTCTTTTTACGAAATGTAACCCCTTACATTTTTTACATTTTTTAAATATTATGCTAAATCTGCAATTTGGTATATGTATATATTCATTATATTTACAATTTATATTTTTTTATTTGATCTGCACTGAAGAAACGTCAGTTGTCGAAATGCAAATCTGAAGAAACTGAATTAATAGTTACTTCGGTATTTTGTTGTTTTACTGACTATCTTATCTTTGCATGCGATCTGTTAGCAATTTTCAATAGTTACTGTGAAAGTACAATTGTTCGTGGGGTTCCAATTTTCGTGGATTTCGTCGTTCACTTAAACCACGAATTTAAGTTCCCAACGAAATGCATTTTTTCCTTAGAGTTGTAATGCACAGAACTGGAAACCACGAATTAAGTACCCATGAAATAGTGCTATTTATGAAAACTGCGAAATTTGGTGTCCACGAATAAAAGTACTTCCACAGTATTACGATATGTAAACTACAACGTTAATCGTCTTACTTTTTTATTTAGAGAATAGTACTGATGAAAACTTTGGACCTGAACAAGACGAAAACGATAAGAAAAGCATTGTGTCACAGGTTTTCGAAGAGATTAAAAGTAATCGCAAAGGTAAATATTTATTACGACATGAAAGATACTTACTTTGATGGTACGAACGTTTTTATTTTTTTTTATTTTATTTTATTTATTTATTTTTTTTTTTATTTATTATTTTTTTATTTTTTTTTTTTGAGAGAGAGAGAAAAAATCCTGAAGACTTTTTATGCTTTCCTGGTTCAAATAAGATTTGTGCTAGAGCTTGGGTGTGCTACTCATTTCAACCATTCCTTGGACATCAATTTCAGAAAACACCTTTAACTTGTTTTTCCATGTTTTCCGCTATTCTAATGAGTATTTTGAATTAGGCACAGATTCGGCCGATAGTTTTAAAGGTGATTAGGACGGGACCATTGTTAGTTTTCGCCCAAACAAAAGGTTTTTAAAGAGGAAGTTTGAATTTAATTTGCATTAGGACCCCTAGATGAAAGATGTGCCATGCTGGCGACCATCTTGGATGAAGCTGGTTCTGTCGGATTCCAGGCGGAGACCATGTTAAGACCATTTTGATTTAGTTTGGTTATAACAGGCCAAGTAATCGAAAATACCCTTTAAGTTTTTTTCTAAAGCTGTACAAAATTGAATATGATCTCCGCTGGCAACAATCATATATTCAGATATAGGATGCAGACCCCCTATATATAATAAAAACCAAGGACTATTGATCCAAAATTATAGACGGACGAGTGAGCAAGGGTTTAATTATAAAATAAAGTACGAGAGTCAAAATTGTTTTGGCTGGTGCTATGTTACAACCACTTTTGTAATCCCAACCACTTTTGTAATCCCT
>MJUU01017227.1:0-29537 GCA_002080025.1 Modiolus philippinarum | reverse complement strand
TTTTATTGTTGCTCAATTTGAAAAGAGAATGCATTTGAATACCAATGCATATGTTCATAATCGCATGCGTAGGGGTATATAGTTATTTACTCGTGATAAAAAATTGTGTAGTAATTGTTTTTTACGCCTATTTGGGCATAATTGTTGCATTTTGCAGTGCCATGATGGCAAAAAACGCGAGATATTGAAAATTTCAGTGCTTTGTACATTTGTATATTCTTTTTTAAATGAATGCTAGGCTTCAATAAGTGATATTAAGTATCAGAATAACTAAATACCGAAGTTGCTGTGAATTTACTTTCTGCATATGCGCATTTCGACAACTTATGTCTCTTCAGTGCAGATAAAATCTAAACGTTTGGAAGACCATAAGCTCAAAGATGTTTAAAACCTGAAAGAGAACAAAAACCCAAATATGATCTAAATGTAAAGCCAAAATCAGCTAAGGACAGCGCTTTGCACGAGGGAGATACTCCTTAGTTTTCAACAAAATTTACAAAAAATTAGATATTGTAAGTTTCCAAAAATAATCGGCTTTCGGGTCAGCACCGAAGTACTGACTACTGGGCTGGTGAATACCCTATGGGACTAACAGTCCACCAGCAGTGACATCGACCCAATGGTAACAAATAACTAAATACCGAAGTTACTGTGAATTTACTTTCTGCATATGCGTATTTCGACAACTTATGTCTCTTCATTGCAGATAAAATCTAACCGTTTGGAAGACCATAAGCTCAAAGATGTTTAAAACCTGATAGAGAACAAAAAAAACAAATATGATCTTGCAATTCTTCATTTTTACGTTTGTTGAATTTACTTTAATTCTGTTGCTTTTTTGCCATAATTGACTCAAGAAGAGATCAATTTGTCTCACCTTGGATGAGTATTGTTTTTCGCTCTATTTCATTAGATGTTTAAAATGTAAAGAACTTCAGACCATTTTCTGTCAGGAAAATAAACCTCAAGCAAGCTCTAAATCGATATGATACATAAAACGCTTATTGTTTATTTCCATAAAACCAGTTTGGTTTGTTAATATTCGGTACAATATTAATTTCAGTGGGGTAGTGTTTGCTCTGCAATTTTCACTACTGAAGAAGGCCAACGGCTGGAACTGAATTAAAATGAAACCATTTTGCATGATTACAATGGCTAGTTTTGGAATTGAGGGTGCAAAATCCACCATTTCCTGTGCTATAATTATCATATTCTGACAGTCTCGAGGTTTAGAAGCATAGTTCGACAACGTTCGTGTCATGTTTAATAGGCTCGAGAATACTCGTTTTAATTACCAAATTCTGGGTTCTAGGTCTTATTGCCAGCCCTGCTTTTGCAGGGTTGTATTCTGCGATTTTGAAAGGCTAGGTTCTACCAATCAATTCTAGGCCATGGTTTACCCATTGTAATGGCTGGGAGAAATTATTTATTGTTTAAAGTGATTATACTGAACAATTTACCTCAAAAGAATACATGATAATGTAATGCCATATCAGCTAATTACAAGCTTTGCAACAGGTAGAAATACTTTTTAATTCTGTAAAGCAGAGTTGCTAGTACCAGGTGACCGGTACAGCAGGCTTTACTGATCCTAGTTGTACTAAAATGTTTGTCATCTCTTTATTCTTTTCATTTGAATTTTAGAAATATTTCACTTACTTTTGAAGCCTTCTTACAAGTGATTATTTCTGATAATGCGAATAAATGAGCCCGTTAATTGATAACGTAATTTATTGAAGGTATAGGGATATCACGCCATAACAACAAATTTTAAATTCTTTTCGATGACGTTGTTTATATGCTCCTTCTCGAAAAAATATAAACAATCAGATTATCTGTAAACGAACCCGAATCGAATGCAGTATTGCGTATTAAATTTTATTTTTGTTTTTGTGCAGTATTTAGAATTAATGGCATCAACTAATGGTTATTTAACAGTAACTTCAGGAACCACTGGGTCGATGCCACTTCTGGTGGAATGTTGGTCCTCGAGGGTACCATACCTCTATGCAGGTCCGAAAACCGATTACATTTAACCATTTTCAATATCTACATTATAGTTCTTTTTTTTAATCTGAGGCAAGATTCCCTCAGGTAAAGTTTTGTCATTAGCTGTTTTCAACCAGGTTTACCACATCGTTAGGTTTCTGACTTTCGATCTGCACTGAGGACACAAGTTCTTGAAATGGATATTGGATATTGAATGGATAGGGAGAGGGGAGATTTAGTACCCATAAATCGGTTTTACCCTAATGCTGCTGGCTATTGCTAGAGCCGGTGCCATTCCGGCTATCCCGAGTTCCTGGCATAATTCATGTTTACCTCTTGTCTTCATTAGTGTTTTTTTTCTTGTGCAATTCGCTTGTGAGTTATAGCATGTCATTGTAGTTTTCGGTCATTGTAAGTGTTTACTGTTACCTTTATGAAATGAAAGCTACTTTTGAACTTCAATAGAATAAATTTACTATCAGTTTACTAAAAATGGACACTTTGCTAATACTATTTATTAATTGTATGTCTAAAAATATGTGTAAGCCACTACTTTAATTTGTCCTCCTTGTAAGCCACAATAAGAATTAAACTCTAATTTTAGGCATTAATTCTAAAATTTACAAAAGTCTATTATGGCGTTGGAAACATTGATTGGTAAAGTAAATCTAAGACATTGTTTATAGTCAATGCCCATCCTGGTTACTCAAATGCAAAACAAACAACACACTGAATGCTTCAATTCTCTATCGTTAATGCATCTTGAAATAGTTATTGAATACAATCTTTCAAGTTAATGTTTGCATGTTTTAACACACTGTATTGAAAAAACCTGCATTTTCGACGCTTAATAAAAACAATTGTATGACAAAAAATTACATTATTACACAATGTCTATATGCGCTTTGAAATAAATAAATTAAAGCTGTTAAAAGTGATTTTTTTTTTATTTTTGTATTCCATAATCGATTTGGTAAATACTGTAGCGATTGCAATCGAAATTCACGCCATTGAATTCATTATAAATGGCGTATAATTTCAATAAGAATCTTGCCAATCGATCACATTTACGAATAATTAACTTTAAATAATTCAAAATATTAACAGTTTATCTTATTTTAACCTTTTGTGTTATTGTATCTTTATGACACGTAGACCCCCATTTAGTCAGACTTAGCAGTTACGGACCTTATCGTTTGTAATGGCGGTCTACAATATTGAATTATTTTATATGGAATTGTGGGATAATATTTGAGTAAAAGCATTAATCGAAAGCTAAGCAGATTTGGAAATGGTTACTGAAATAGGCTTGATGTAGAAATATCTAACTATGACGGGATAGGGACGTGACCTTTATCAAGGTAAGGGTGTAGTTTTTGAAAAGCATGTTTCTGTGTTTTACTTGGAAACGTCTGAAATGCAATGTCGATTGAACAGAAAAAACACACACGTTTACGTGAGAGTACTTCAATGGACAGTTATTAAGCGCAATTTAAAGTTTTCATAGAAAAAACAATTTTTAACTTGAACATATAAGGTTATTAGGTAGTAATTGAAAATACTGAATTTACATGTATTATAGTTATGCAAACGGTCATTTCGACAACTGTTTATGTATCAGTACAGATTAAATAACGACAATTTTTCGTTTATGACCAACAAAAGACGCCTCTGGCATAACGCAATAAATTGGGGGCAATAACAATATTACCGAACAGAATTGTCAAGAGCCAAAGTCACAGAGGCATATAGACAAAACATGTACAAATCCACCGGAAAATTGTCAACAGCAATGGTCCTGAGTTAGTAAATTTATACCTCCATGGTACAGGCATTTCAGAAGAAATTGTTGGTTAAACCGGTTTTATGGCGAGCCAAATCTTGCTATGTGTCGTTAATTTAGTCTTTCTGGTAAACTATATCTAATCAAATCAGACAAACCAAAATAGATCAAAATAAGATGAAAGATATTTTTTTATCTAATTGCGAACTAATGACCTAAATGTACATGAATGGATAGGAAAACAATTTATAAGGCAAGAGATTCAAAAGCAGAACTTCAAAATTCAAATGTTCCAACAGACATGTCAGTTTATAGATAATATCAAAGGGATCAATGGAAATAACAGAAAGAATTGACGAAACCAATAAACAACTGAACAGAAATTAAAAACAAAATATGCAAAACCAATCAAATCAGACAGTATACCTTTCTTGTTGTTTGTGATCGTGAATTTGCCATGTAAATAAAAATTGGTTCATTTTATCGTCAAATGTTCTTTTATAAAGATCTTATCTTGAAGTCAATTAAATTGCTTTTCTATCTTGAACAATATTGAACTTAATTTTCGTCAAAGACGCCATGTTCTTCAAAAAAAAAAATAGCTAGCTTTGTGCTCGGTGTTGAAAAATAATAAGCTACTTTACCCTTGAAATTTCTTCTTTGCTTTTGATAAACGTGTTTTTGCTTTAAATCGCTATGTTTTTCAACAATTTGGGTTTTAAGGGTCAATTTTTTAAAACAAGTCTTACTCCTTATCATTAAACAATTATGGAGCTTAAAAGACGAAACTTGGGTTAAAACGAAAATACAAGAAAATACAATAATAGAATAGTGTTCAATAAAAGTGGCACTATACTGTCTATGCGTGCAGATTATATTCGTGCTAACATGTCTTATTTTGAAGAGGGGATATAGGAAGACTGAAAAAATCGGTCTAAATGGGAAGTGGGGGGGGGGGTGCACGGAAAGTGATTTCAGCCGATGGCCTATTTCGAAGATCCATGAGACCGTCTTTGTAGTATCTGTAAAGCCAACATTACAAAGAGGTAATACAGGAAATCGACTCAGAGGCTTTGCCAGATATCTTGTTAACTATTACAAAATAAAGAACATTTGTAGATTATCTTCCTGTATCGAGTAAGCTATTTATGGTCAAACCTCTTTTGATATTGAAATAAAATGATCTCCCCTTAGGACAAATTACTATAATTAAGATATTATGGCAAGCAAAAATTATATTACCTTTAAAAATCACAATGAAAATTTGGAAACTAGAAGCTTGTATTATGACTAAGATCCCCGAGCACTCAACGACGTATTTATTGTCAGAGTAGTAATATATTTCAATTCAATCATGATCGATAATGGACACCTAAGTGTCTTTTCAACGGTTTTCATATTTCAAGTCATGTATATCTTGTAATGCTGATTATTTACATTATTAAATGTTTATACTACTCTTCAATCCAAAACTGACAGCCACAACAACAATGTAATGAATGCTCAAAGGTTCAGAGAAAGTATATTTCATTAATTCCCCTTTAACAACTCACTCTCGTTGTCGGTCGTGTTGCACTTATATTGCGTACACTAAAATTCTATTATGAGAATGTTTTATTTCAACATTGAATGTGTTGAATACTGCAGACATGAATCAAATTAACTCATTAACATATTTAGGGTTACTGGGGTCTACCCCCTTAGATTTTAATGATTACATAAATTTACAAATTAAAGAAATGAATTTCTATACTGTGATTATTTATAACTTTCGTCAACGAGAAGGATCAAAATATATTTTACTGCGATAAACGAACACCTAGATTTCAAGAAATACCTAAATTTATGAATATTCAAGAGTATTTTGTCATGTAAGTATAATACCCACGTAAAAAAAGATGGGACTGATTTTGTTGTAGACCTATTAAAAAGAGTGATACTTTACTGACACAAGATGAAAATTCGTATATTATTACACACCTTACACCTCATGTTGTTAATGAAATTTGAATACAAAATGTCGGACGTAAGGTGACAATTTTAAGGACTTATGGGGAGTTTTACTTTTATGTAAGTTAGCTACTCATTATATCAACATTACCACTATTATAAACTTGATTTAACATCGTATTTTAAATGTGTAAAATAAAATCGTTGATTTGAGCTAGCCGGCAGTTTAGCGGCGAGCACTCCTTGACCCATCTTTCAAAATTTCGTTTTGTTCCCCCATTTTTCTTTTCAAGATTGTGGTCATGGAGTTAGTAGTCTACCTGTATGGGTTTTATTCATATGTTTATTATACTATAAGGAAACGGGACAGAGAAAGGGGAGGTTTGGGTACCCATAAACCGGTTTAACCTTACCGCTGACTTTTGTTAGTGCCGGTACCAAGTCCGGCTGTCCCGGGTTCCTATCGTTGTTTACGTTTTTCTTTTGTATTTTATTGTGGTTTTTTTTCTTGTGCATTTCCTATTTGCTTTGTGGCATGTGGCTATGTTTTTCGGCCATTGTAGGTGTTTCCTGTTATCTTTTTTTATTCTATTTATCATTGTCCTATTCATTGATTTTAGTCATTCAACTGGTATTCGATGGTGTTGCCACCAGCATTTGCCATAGGATTTTAGTCATTCAACTGGTATTCGAAGGTGTTGCCACCAGCATTTGCCATAGGATTCTTCTTCCCTTGGTGATGTTGCTTCTACTTCATTCTTTTCACTTTTATAATACCACACAAGGCCGATCTTCTCAGTGCAAAACTTGTACCATATTTGGCACTTAAAACGTAAAAAATCGTTAGCAATTATCATTTTCCTTAAGTATAATATCAGATGTTATGGAGATATTTGACTTGGTATATGATTTCAGTTAACCAAACTAAAGTCGTCCGTTTTTATATAATTTGTACAAGACACAGAAAACAAAAGCAACTGAGCTGGTTCTTATCTTAGTAAGTAGAGAAATTCCTGACAGCATTTACCTGAGGATATATTTTCTCAAGATCTTAACGTGGTCATATATCTTACGTGTAATTAAAATTATCGACTTTGAAACTTAACTTTTTTCTGAGCATAGTATTGTCATTAAAATTTGAAAGGACAAGCCGGAAATCGACCCTAATATTGATGGTTGATATTTCATTAAACAATCGGTATTCCAATGAGCAGAAATTGTGCTCCCTACTTCAGCAAACTAAATTAAAACAAATATGCGTTAAGTTTTTTTAAGGTATAGTTTTTTAGGTAAAATGACATCATAAATAGGAGTTTAAATGTTTTTCTTGGTCTCCGTTGCTTTATAATTGGTTCTTCTTGGTTTATTACCTCAACATTTGATCATTTTGGAGCACCTGATTATACCTAAGTTTTTATAGAGGTTCTCACTGCTAGTGCTTAAGTTGTGTGGCGTTCTTGTTTATTTTTGTTCATTTGTTTTGTCTTTGTCATACTGTCTCAATTCGTGTGGATATGAATTGCCGTGATTCTGGATTTATGATTTAAGAATTCACGCTTTCCTCGTTGTTGCTTCGTTTGCCGATGTATCATTACAGTTTTGTTGTGCGGTGTTGGCCACTCTTAGCATTAAACTCTTATAAACGCTAAAAAAGTAAATAGCCAGTATGACATGAATTATCCGTCTACATTGAATACTAGGGGATGTGTTCATTTTCAAAATGTTTTTTGACGAATTGTGAATACCAATAGTATAAGACAAGCCTATTATACAATCCAAAAGACTGGTACCTTGTTTGTGTTGCAACTGCAGGTTTAATAAATTTCTACATCACACATCAAACCGACACCTGATATCGGCTGTTTTCACAGAAATATTAAGTGTTTGTTGTACATGTGAGTGTAGGAATAAACATACTTTTTTGTGAGCTATATTTCTCGCCATTAAAGCAAACCTAAGACTTGTAAATTGCTTTTTCCTCGTATATAGAACAGCAGTTAAGATGTATTAATTACTACATATCCAAAAGTTAATTAGTTTGCCTGCAATTTTTATCCACATGAATAATCAGTACTTGAACGAAGTAGCGCGTCATTTGAAACGAACAAGTGTTAATGACTCAGGAAGATACATTTGAACATCTAAAAAGGTATTCGTTTCGTAGCATGGTATGTTGTGCATCTTTTGAATCTGTACATGCACAGACGAAAGTGAATTAATCAAACATAATTAACTCAAAATAATAAAAGAACTGAGACGAAAATAACCAGCATGATACTCTAAGAATAAATCATCCACATTTATTACAGATGCAATCGTTGCATATTTTGAGAACTTCACCAAAACGACAATAATTATGGCAGTTTACATCTGCTAAATTTTAAAAGTCTCATTCAGACTGGCGGACACTTTCCTGTTTTCTTTCATGCATTCCCATGATTACCTACTATCTCCGCTAGATTATTGCGGATTTTGATTTTTTGCAACTCGTACTTATCTTCAAGTTGCATTTCCTCTGATTAATGAGTCGTTTAATCTATTTTTTTTGCCTGCCTGACATCTGATTCGATGTTTCTCTTATTTATTTCACGCAGTCCTTTATTTCATCATTCATGTCCTTTTCTTTCTGGTTTTCGAATCCGTTCTTAGGAACTTTTGGTCGTAAATTTCGTTATTCGAGTAAGTCATTAAGCTTCTAGGTGAATAAAAATTTACCTATGTCTTCAAAGGATTCGTCTTGCGAAGGGATTTCCATATAAATTTCGATACAATTTCTATCAGACAGTGATAACTTGAGATCTTTATAACGATTCCAACATAATTTATAAATACATGTGAATCGTGAAGCGCTAATGGTTAGAGACATAAACTTTCTTAAGTGATATGAAAAATAATAAATTTAGATACGATGATATTAAGTTTTGATATAATTAATTTTCATACGTCATCACCGTATCAGTTGAATGCAAAATAAAAGTTTATTTGTTAAAGAGTAGTTCCAGAATCAAAGAGGCAAATGTTTGTTTTGTGCAGAAATGAGAAAAAAAACTCATTCAAGAAATGCAGTATTTATTAAATATCTTGATATTCCCCAGAGATATAATATTTATGGCAGGACAACACGAATCATAATTACAGTACTTATATTCCGTCAAGCACTAGTTAAATCTATAATATATATGAAAAAGAAAGGAAATGGGGTAAATGTCAAGGAGACAATGAACGAAAGTAAAGCTGTTCTTATAGTCCGTCAAGTACTAGCGTGGTCCATCAATTCAATTTTTTTGTTATGAACGAAAGTAAAGCTGTTCTTGTATTCCGTCAAGTACCAATGGGGTCGATCAGTTCAATTTTTTTTGTTATCCACCAGGAAAGTCCATAAAGAACACGGGAAAATTGCTACCCGTAATTTTTGTATTATATAGCAAAATACGGAAGTTACTTTTAATTTATTTTCTGCATATGCGCATTTCGACAACTTATTTCTCATCAGTGCAGATTAAACAATATTATGCAATATTAAAATTAAATATTCCGAGGAAAGTATTGATGTAATAAGAAGTAGAATCTCTATTTTAGGAAGGCTCCTCTTCCACCTGGATCTAATAAATGAAAATGTCTTTGAATATCATTGTATTTTGACATGATATATTTTTTTTAAATTTGATCTATTAAATGCAATGTTTTAAAAGGTCAAGTATTTAAGCTTACTTATGATTTAATACATACAATTCATGCAATTATCTATTGAAGCTTGCAATATGCACATGAAATAACTCCTCATGACATGTACACAATAGATAAGAACAAAATAGTCTGCTTCTATTCATATACTGAAATGAAATCAAGAATATGAGTGAATAATACATAATCGTTTTCTGTTCAAATCATGCAGCTTTATAAATATATACCAACGCCTTAAATTATGTGTAAATTTGTATGGCCCTTGAATTTTAATCATTTTGTGTTTATGAAATAAAATATTTCAAATATTATGTTAATTTTGACGGTTAATGTAAGTTTAAACGTAAGGTAACAAGTGGCTTAGATCTAAAGAAATTTGAAGTAATAAAAAAAAAACCGTAAAAACGTAGTACTTGAAGTACACCTCATTTAAAACTTCTCAATAAATGTAGAAACCAAATAGAAATCCATATGCAATGTTATCACACGTTAAGATATATTCTCTAAGTCAACGTATTCATTTTCCCCTACCTTGTATTGCCGGCTAACCGTTATTTTGTATTCGAACTTTGACAGTTTATACCTGGAAACGTCTGTATAAAATCATTCTACATATTGATATTGTTGTGAGATATAGAAACATGGCTACCCTAATGAATCACAGGGACTTGCACCTTGATTAGAGAAAAAAAACTTTGTTTACTAATATGGATCTCGGAGAGGTCGGGAGCAAGTCCCTGAGGATGAATCTTGCAAACATCATTCCGTTACATCATAAATAAAATATTACATTTTAAACGATTAATAGCATGAATGCATACTGCAGATAATCAGAAACATTTGCACATTATCCCCCTGTACCAAGTAAGCTATATATATGACCAAAGGGGAGATAATTTTAATTGACATATCAAAAGAGTATTAAAATTATCTGCCCTTTGACTATATATAGCTAACTTGGTACAGGGAGATGACCGACAAATGTTTCTCATTACAAAACTACTAAAATTCCATATATCCAATATTTTTATTGACTCATAGAGTTCCTATATTGAAATGTAATTATTCTTTACAAAAATATGGGCAAATGATATAACCCTTTGTAGTGTCCTGCATTGATTTTTATATTTACAGGAATGACTCTAGGAGGAGCCACTGTTGCCGCGTTTTTGGATGATACGCAACATCAGTATCCTAGGCATGTTTAGCTTGATTGATGCTGAAAATTATATATAATGTTGTTTTGTATTTTTATTTATAAATATACATTTTAGAAGATTTTAGATGACTTAACATCTCTTCTAAAATTTCGCTATGACACAGTCCAACTATTGTCGTTCATGCACTATAGCATTTCGGGATGTTTTTATATTGAATAGGATAAGTATAAGAATTTAACACTTTTTATTTTGGCCTTTCAAAAACCCAAGAAAATATGTGAAACGACCTTGTTAGAGATGTCTAAAAATTCATATGAAATTTTGAACTCTAGGATATAATATACATTTACATTGAAATGCTAATGTTATTAGTTAATGTTTGATTTAGAATTATTTTAAAAAAAATAAATCTAATGGTATGAATAGATTTATAAAATCAATGTTAGAAATTAAAGAAAATAATTTAGCAATGTAAATAAATAATGAGAAAACTTTCATTTAACTTTTTTCTGCAAAGATTTGACATTCAGTGAATGCAATATTGTGTATGTAATTTTCAGCAAAGAATTTTCTTCGTACTTGTTCTTGTTGACCGTATGTATTAACAAGTAATCATTTACTAACATAAGTATTACTTATTGTTGATAACCAATAAACATTCTGGTAGTAGTAATAGATACTGAATATCGTTGTCTCAATATTATTAAATCAAAAGAGTTTTACATTTTAATGGGCTTAATATAGTAATTAGTTAGCTGTTTACTATCATCAGCTATTTTTACTTTTTTATGCCGTTATAGATAATGATATTCAGCTGTGTTTGAATATTATGGCTTGTGAATCTTTTTCTCTGTTAAATGTTTTTTAATATGTATATAAGGAATATTAGAAATGCAGAAAAGTTTATTAATGTAATTTGTATTTTTATATAGGAAACAACCAAATGCAGACGGTACAGTAAAATTGGTTTTCTTTAATGAAATAACAATATTTACTTTTGATAGAATGAATATATTCAGGGTTATATATGGAAATAGAAAATATTTCATGGTTCATTAAATTTATAATAAACCATGAAGAGATAGAGAGTAAATGCAAATGAGACAATGTCTTCACAAATACATGGTAAAACCAAGCAATGAAACTATATTTGTGTTATAATCAACATATTTGGAAAAAATATCAGAGAAAGAACGGTTAAATTAAGAAAGACAATTCATGTTGCGTAATATGACAATTCACATGATTTGATATTTATGAAATGTATTTGTTGTATAGTGTGTATTGCAAAATAAGCAACGAAAATATGATTTCTGAAACATTTCTCAATTGATATATCCTAGTATTGATAAAATAAAAAACGAACAAATCAATAGCAATTTATGGCAGTCATGACACAAGAACAAAGATACGTCAGACAATACACCTCCGCCATGACACTGAAGATAACTGAAAAGCTCAAATATTTACTTACAAATCGATTCAAAAATTCAAAAGCCTTACAAAATATTGAAAGAGTTGTGAAAGTATTCAAAACTGCTCAAGCAAAATCAAATAAATGGATCATTGTCGAATAAAGACAACACTGTGGAACATTAACGGTATAACATTTTGAATTGATGACGTCATACGGTAAAGAGCAGACGACTGAACATTCGATAAGTAGAGAAGAACGATAATATCTTTGTGTATTCAAAACATTAGCAGATGTTACGAAGACTAATGTTTATTGAAGAAAATTATCATGGTTTTTCCCGGGACTAGACACCAATTAAACTTCAATCAGTGTATCAATATCTCTGTATATAAACACAGATTTATACAAAAAATAAAATACAGAAACAGCTGATTTGCACGGAATTATGACATCATGGCTAGATAGTTTGTTATCAAGACAAACTGATATACCAAAAGAAAGATAACTTACAGACGAATTTGAAGCATGTTACAATACACGTATTATGCGAGATGCAGGACTAATGCATTAATTTGAAAGGCTATGTTTTATGCTCACAAAAAGCCAAGCCTGCAATGTTCTTACACATTCACACAAACTAAAACAAAAATATCAATAATCAAGAGTTTGCCATAAATGTCAACGACTGAGATAGACAGTAACTTATGTAATACATCGTTTTAGATTTGCAGTAGAATTTAAAAAAAAACAGGCTACAGTGGTGGTGTTGTTGTATAGCATGTACAATTACTGTAGCCTATCACCTCTGTATTGTCAGTTAACGCCCCGCTTTGTAAATCCAAAGATGGTCTGCTTGACTTGCAAATGGACGTCATAATGTATGCTAGTTACCTGCCGAAGGCCATTGGTCTCTCAAGGTATTCTTGATTCCTCCATCACTAAAACTGACCGTCCAGATATAGTAGAAATATGGTTGAAAGTGGCGTTCAGCGTCATGCAAACAAACAAAATACGGGTTAAGATCATCAATTGATCTACTTTTTTGGTAGTTTTGGTAGTATATAGTCATAGTAATTTGAACATCCTGGGCGCCAAAGGCCGAGGAAACAGCTGAGTGGTCTGAAGCATCTAAAAAAATTATGGGTTTAAAAAATAACAGGTATTCACACATAACAGAAATGAATTTTTTATTAGCATGAAACTAGGATTTCTCTGTTTTAATTGGTTTCGCCAGGAACCTGAATTTTAGGTTCAAAAAGATCAATTTTTATTTCACAGCCCAGGATTCATTCCAGCAACTCGAATTTATAGGGTTTTCATCCAAAATCATTTAAAGGCATCTGTTGATAATATATAATATGTACGTCATTGATTAATCATATGCTAATTAGGGACCGATCATTTAACTTGAAGAAGGCGGGTATGATTTTTTATTCTTCGCGCGAAAAAAAAATTATTTTGGTTTTTTATTTGTATCAACAAAATATTTTTTGTTCAAAAATTAGAATTATTTTTTGGGACAGAAAGCCTCCTTCAGAGTATTTTTTAGCTCACCTGGCCAAAGGCCATGTGAGCTTTTGCCATCACTCGGCGTCCGTCCGTCCGTCCGTCGTCCGTCCGTCCGTCCGTTAACTTTTATTCAAAGATAACTACTGGGCCAATACTAACCAGACTTGGCCTGAATCATCACCAGGGTATGCTCTTTCTCTCTCCTCTGAAACCCCTGAGCCAATTGGGACCAAATTTTGTCACAGTAGTCTTTGGATGGTCCCCTTTAAAGTTTGTGATTGTCATGTTCGTACTTCATCCAAGATGGTCGCCAGCACGGGACATAGTTTAACATAGGACCCTATGGGAAATGTATTCAAAGATCTTCTCTGAAACTGAGTCAGACTGAACCAAACTTGGTCACAATAGTCCTTGGGTGGTCCCCTTTAAAGTTTGGGATTTTTACGTTCGTACCTCATCCAAGATGGCTGCCAGCGTTGAGCACAGTATAACATAGGTACCCTATGGGAAATGCATTCAAATGTCTTCTCCTCTGAACCTACTGAGCCAATTGGAACCCAACTTGGTTGCAATTGTCTTTGGGTGATCCCTTCCAAAGTTTGTGATTTTTAGTTTGTACCTCATCCAAGAATGAAAATGTAACAGCTGGTGAACTGATTTATAGTATGAATGGGTGGTCTATTGGTGACAATGAATAAAACCAGTCGCCAGGTGAGCGATACAGGCTCATGTGAGCCTCTAGTTATTTTTGCTTCCAAAATACATTTTTCACATAAAATCAGCTTCAAAATATTTTTAAGAAAAAACCATAGCCACCCCCTTCAAGTTCAATGGTCGGTACCTGATGTTCTGTACGTAATGTCGTAATAAGTTCTGTATAATATCACTTAAGTGTGTGATTTTTTTTAAATTTAGGCTAGACCATGTCCTTGGTACTGCCGGTCAAGTTGTTGGATTACGTGCCACCTACGACGATGATTTTATAGATAGATTAAATCATAAATATACTGTGATCATATTGGTAATATTTACGGTAATAGTGAGTACGAATCAGTATGTTGGTGAACCTATAGAATGTTGGTGTCCGACAGATTTCACAGAAAATCGTGTAAGTTATACAAACTTTGTATGTTGGGTATCCAATACTTATTATATTCCCATGAAAAACCAAATTCCAGCCCAATATGATCAAAGAAGAGAAGAAGAACTTACATACTACCAATGGGTACCCTTGATTCTGCTTACATGCGCAATGTTTTACAAAGTTCCACGATTAATCTACAAAATACTCGGATCGTATTCTGGGATCAGTATGGACAAAATCAACGCTATGGCACGTGACACACAGTACCTTGCACCTGAAGAACGTGAAAAGAAGTTGCGACACATTGCAAAGTATATGAGTCAGTGGTTGAAATCAGCTGCACCACATCGAGCTGGCCTTTGTCCGAATTTACGTGCTCAAATCGGTAGAGTTTGTTTCTTTCTATGTGGTCGTCACTATGGAAATTATTTAACAACAGTATCAATGGTTTACAAGTTGATATTTTTAGTCAACTCAATAGCAATTATGTATGTCATGAATGCATTTATGGGATCGAAATACAGTGTTTATGGATTCGAAGTCCTGGACTCTCTTTACAAAGGAGAAGATTGGACTTATTCTCCACGTTTTCCACGTATAACACTGTGTGACTTTGAAATTCGTCAAATGACGAATCTCCAAAGATGGACTGTCCAATGTGTGCTTCCAGTTAATCTCTTCAACGAAAAAATCTTTATTTTTCTCTGGTTTTGGATGGTATTTATTGCCGTGGCAAATGGATTTGGGTTTTTGACTAATTTATATGGATACATATTACCCCACCACCGCCGCTCTTACATGCGGAAATACCTTCGTATCAACGAGTTGTACAAAAAGACAGATTCCGAACGTAAAATAAGAGCAGACTTTGTGAATGATTATCTAAAGCAAGATGGCATATATGTTTTACGTCAAATAAGCAATAACGCTAATGACGTTGTTTCGTCGGAAGTAATTAAATACTTATATCGTGATTTCTTAGAAAGATACAAATCAAATGCAGACGACAATAGCAACATTGAAAATGCCGATTCAGTTTGATATCATACGTAAATCATGTTTTTTAAAAGTAAAGACTGAAACAAAGATTCCGTCCCGAGGATTTCCGGTGAGATATTGGTTTTGTGGTGCGTCAAATTTTATGCGTGTACAGAAGGGACCAGTTTAGTGCCTTAACGAAAGGATATTTTCTAGATGAAAGATGAGTCAGCAGCTGATATAATAAATGTACTTTATAATGTCGATTAAAATACAAAACTCAAACTTTACAAGCACGCGGAGACTTTGTATTTTAAACGACAACCAAATAGTGCCCATTATCATTACACGAATGTTTGGCATAATAACAGCTTTGATTGCAATAACATTTATATTGTATTTACAAACAGTGACTCGTGAAAGTTTTATCATTTCCAAAAGACAAGCAATGTGCAAAGACCCTTAGATCAAAGTCTTACCACTGTCTCAAGTCTAACATCCTAATGTCAAAGTGAGTTTCCTATGTACTTATGTAATGTAATCCCTCCATTTCGAAATACTAAAACTTTGAATAACTTTGCGTTCCATTTTCGTTGCAAAACATTAAATTCTCTAAAATCAGTTTGGGGACTAAATCTAAAATGAAATATTACAAAAGGGAAACATATTTTTGTGTTTTTGTCTTAAAATATAGGGCGGATTTATTTTGAATTTGTGAATAACTTTAGTCTCGAAAATTCTATTACTTTGAACATGTGGGTGTTATTGCGACCAAGTTTCTTGTTTAAAATAAACGAATCTCATTTGCTATGTAAAGAGATTCTCATTGTACAGAATTTTAATAACTGAATATGCAAACTAGTGTATGTTCTTGTTTTCCTGAAAATACATTATTTTGTGGTTTTCGATGATTTTATATCTATGCAATGAAAGCTATGAGCCAAAACAGATTTTGTAATGTACGTTTTTCATTATCAAATGTTAATATATCCCCGTCTCAAACCTGTCATCAAAATAATTGTTTTGAATGGTGGGTACGTGAAAAATAAATGGTTGTGATTTATTTAATGTTATTTGTAGCTTTTATGTACTTCATTTATTTTGCTGAAACTGTTAAAATCTGAACTTTTTTCTTTCTCACTTACTGATTATACCAGTATTATTTAAATATCAATATATACCTTCACAAAATTGCATTGAATAAACGATAACGTATCTTACATTTTTTAATTAAAATAATTCTTTCTAATTACTGTCTAGGTTTTAGATGTCCTTCGGAAATAAAACAAATTGTTTTGATATTTTTGATCTAAATTTCTTTGAAGTGATGATTAAGTGAGAAAAGTTTTATTTAAGTTCGATATCTAAAATAACAGAAAGCCAATATTGTAATAATTTCCATAAATGATTGAATAATACCTAGACAAAACTTTCTGAAAATTTGAATTATCTTTTTTTAATTATTCTTCCTACGATTTACAAATAGATAGGAGTATAGAAAACCATAATTGGTAGGTGGAACTTCAAATCTGATTTTCCATTAGAACCATATTTTTATGAAAATATGGGACACACACACGGATATTGATGTCTGGAACTTCACAATATATCACGTATGTTGATGGTCATATACAAAATACTGAAACTACCTGAATTGAAATTAATTAAAGTTCTGCAAATGGAAATTTCAACAACTTATGTCTTCATAGCTGATACCTAGTAAAATATTAGGACTACCAAAAAATTAAAACACTTGAAAGAGCTGATAGACAACACATTACCTTCACAACCTAAAGGAACTTTTATAGCAGGCCCGAAAACCGATTTTATTTGGAAACTTGCAATATCTAGATTTAACAATTAAAAAAAAACCTAATGGGTAACTCGCTCTCGCAAAGCTCTGTACTTAGCTGATTTTGGCGTCTCTATTTAGATCCTTTTTTAAATTTGTTTTCTTTCAGCTTTGACACATATTTCGTTATATGGACTTCCAAATGTTTTGATTTTATCTGCGCTGCAGAGACATAAGTTGTTGAAATACCCTTACGCAAAAAACTAAATTAACAGTAACTTCGGTAGTTTTTTTTTATACTAGATAAGGGCAGATCTTTTCACTTGTTTAAATATATATCTATTTCACCGCAAGTAAATATTTCCTGGCAAAGGTAAAGTTTATGAAAAATTACGAATTTTCCTAACAAAAAATATTGAACAATGAAAATATTTCAACTCACTGCTTATTTTGTTTTCTTGCACTACAATTAAGTTCAGCCAGAGACTTACCTTGATAAATCATGTGATAGACGTATCACTCTAAAAGTAAAAAAAAGGTTTTTTTTTTCCTGATTTGTTTATCAACATATTTTCTTTTGCATTTTAAGTTTTAGAATGCATCACTTTAAATGCAAAATAAAACCTTTTGATAGATGAAACAAAAGCAAATAACAAATCTTTAGCCAAGTGGAGTGGTACTTTATGTCCAATATTAATAGCCATATACACACCGTATTGAAACAACACCGGACATTGGTACTAGGACTGGTACAAACAACGGAGAAAAGCATTGAACTGTTACCATTCACTTAAATTGGTACCAACAAAGCTAGTACCAAGTTTCCTGTACGGTAAGAGTTCAATTATTTTCCCCATTGACGGTAACAGTCCTAGTAGCAATATCCGGTGTTGCTCCCATACGGTGATACATGCCTTGTATAAAAAGTTACAAATTTATGTTATTGCGTGTTCTCAATTATATGTCATCTGGTGGATATTTAGTTACAGTGTAGTTTGTAAATTATTTTTACTGATTTTTTATATGCTCTGTTTTAATTAGTGATTTTTGAATATATGAAAATACATTATGTATATATCATACCAACATACACACATTAACATTCCCTTTATATTATATAACATTTACCTCTTGTACACTAGATCGCTATTAATGTTCTTATTTTCGAATTTGGATTTGCAGAAAGGGATAATGATAGACACCAATTTTGAGGAAAATACCCAATTGGCGGATAATGAAAAATATACAACACCATTTATCTCTAGTGCTAATTAAAATTAAAGTCCAAAAAACACTCAAAACGAAGCTGGCAGGCATAATTACAAATCTGATTATTAAAAAAAGATGTTTTTCTTGTCCCCACCCTTTAGAAGAGAACTGAAAGAAGAGCGTCATAAGCAACATGAAGCAAAATTGATATCGATTGAATAAAGCCGTATGGCCATTGTTTGATATGTTACAACAGTCTCCCTGAATATATTCTTGCATTACAATTTAGCAATCGTAATGTGATCAACAGTGAGTGTAGTATCACTTCTACGGTTTTTGAACTAAAATCAAAATTCCTTTCATAATATCAAATAAGAAAGTGTCAGGAAACAAACATTTCTTACTATTTTATCATGTGACAAAAATATAGTTTTATATATTTTTATTCATATCTATGATTTTCATTACTTCAATCGTGGCATTGGTAATTTTAGAATAACTCATATATATGCAGCATTCATTTTTGTGATATACTTTTTTTTTATTTTTACATTTGTGCATTATTGTTATTATACTTAGTTTTATCTTTACCATTATTTGCATTGTTTTTCTTCCTTATTTTTTTTAATGATTAGTGATTTAGATATAAGTTATCTGTGATGATTATATTGTATGACAAATCATTACTGGAAATCGAGTTCGTTGGCTTTCCTACACTAACGTCTTTCATTACTGCAAACGAACTAATTTATTTTTATTTTTTGCGATCTTTGCAATTGTATAACTATCGCGAAGATAATTTGTCGCAAATTTTTGGAAATGGCGAAAATCAGTCGCGAAGTACTCCCTGAAACTCAAATCTCCAAATAAAGTATCCACCAAATTAAGTTGGATAACAGTACTCGTAAAATGTTGCTTTTGGTCTGTAGCATTATGAAAGTAAAATTCAATCAAAACGCAAAAATGTTGACACAGCCGTCCATTCAGGATTTTGGAATACAAAAAAAATCATATAGCTTTCGAATTTTCTATATTACTTGCTTTTCTTCTTAATACAAAATTTCCATAATGAAAGTTTAGTCATCTACTTGATACTTTACGTCAAGACGGGGAATAATTGACGTTGCATCATTGCGTTTTCGAATTTAAGTTGGAAAGGCATCGAATCGTATAATATATATACAGTGCTAACATTCTGTGATATAGAGTAATTATATATATACATCATTTATATTTAGATTTTTAATTTATTTTATTTTAAGTTGTTTCAATTTAGATAGCGAACAGTAGTAGATTTTTGTGCAAATGGTCACAAGATTTCACTAGTGCTCTTTGATATTTAAGAATATAATTTTTCTACTTGTTTCATGGACTTTGGCTCTTGTAAACTCTGTTCGGTAATTTTGTTATCACCACCATCTACGTATTCTTCAAACTGTGAAGTCATCAGATCGCAAATACACATTTACAAAAAATGGACTATGTTTTCAAATTTAAAATATATATTTATTTTTTTTTCATGTAGAATAGGTTTACTTGCCTATCATGTTCTTAACTGTCTGTATTTACTTCCATATTCTTCGAATTTATTCATAAGGCATTTCATTAGGGTTTCTGCAAATTCTTGCATAAGCTTTTTGCTATATTCTGTAACAACCCTGTGAAATCTTTCATTTTTCATATAAAATTGTGATATATTGTAAATTTGTTTTAAGGTTACACGAGTGTGTCTTAATTAATAGTGATCTCAGATTAAGTGCTTGACATCTTATTGTTGTATATAAAATATACTTAGTGACAACACATTCAGACAATGGAAATTGAAAAAAAAACATTTTCGTTCGTCTTTAATTGAGATATAAATTGTCAAAATGGATTACAGTACTGATTTGCTGAATTATTTTTTCATCAATCTTTCATAATTTTAAATGCGAAGAATAGCAACCCTTTTGTTAATGATATCTCGAAAATAAACGTTGACTTTTACATTTTTTTCTTTTTAATTTGGAAATTTTTAAACAGGATATTGGTAAATCAAATTTCGAATTTTTACCCTTAGAAAATCAACTTATTATAACAAGATATATACAAAACACCTTCAAAGTTAGCATGAACATCTATTATGGCAATCTCTGATGAACTGAAGCGTTTTTGGCACCTTGTTTTTGTAAAATAGCTCTCATTAGCACAATAACTGTGGTTAATGCAAACTTTATTAGCATCCATTCTATTAGTGTAAATTTTGCATTAAAACTCCGAAAATGAGAAATAAATCTTACATTACAATAAACGATTATAGGTAATTGTTATGAAATGTGTTAACTATAAACTCATCAAAAAAGATACAATTATACTATGCAATATGTTGTATATATTTTTATACATATTTATTCATTAACATCGTTTCATTGAAAATAAATCATTATTTTTAAATTTGTTTATTTTATCAATTAACAGTCCTGAGATTATGTCCAGGATAAATTATTCTATATGAAAACTTGTTTATGAAACAATTTGAGGATAGATCTTATCTTTAACGCAATAAAACACAAGACATAAAATTACATAAAAATATAAACAAAAATATGAAACTACAGCAATTTCATTGCAATACATGAAACATGCAGTAATATCAATACAATGTTAACTATGTAGCAATGCTAAGGGACCGACCATTTTACTTGAAGGGGGCTATGTTTTTTTCTAAAAATATTTCGAAGCTGATTTTATGTGAAAAGAATATATTGGCTGCAAAAATGATGAAAAACAATATTCTGAAGGAGGCTTTCTTTCCCAAAAAATAATGATAATTTTGAATATTTCGCGCGAAGTCTGTCCATAAAAACCAAAACACGCCCCTTCAGGTTTAATGGTCGGTCCCTAATGCAATACATGAAATACGCTGTTAAGTCAATACAATACATGAAATATGCAGTAATGTCAATGAATATATGACACTTTGTGGATATTTGAGAAAAAACAACTGAAGGAGAATATGGAAGGAACAAAGCACAAGATTACATAAATTAAAGTCCAGAGACAAGGCAAAGCAAAAACACCAGAAGAAGAAGACCAAAGACACTACACACCCACAAAACACAAAAACACTTCATATGCAACACTAAAAGTAAAACTAAAAACTAAAGTACTAACAGTGTGAACTCTAAGAAATATATAAAATTTTGAAGCATTTTCATGAATCTATCATTTATACAACAACGCAAAAAAAAACCCATATCAAAGGAACAACATTCGAAACAAAGGATGACCAACAATAAGTGCTCTCTAATGTGAAAGTAAATATTATCAGCGTTAATGGTCTAAATAAAATTGCCTTGTTCCTTGACATTCATCTTGAAATCGACAACAGGGGTACACTACAAACTATTGCAAGCTCGGTTCCTTCACTTTTTAATAGTCAACTTACCTTTTCTTTGTTGCAACATTCGAACAGCACCAGAAAATTGACTTTACATCACCTAACACATTCAGGAGCCTAGGTCGATACATTGACTACCTTCAGAGAACTCGGTTGTTCACAAATAGGCTACTCAAACAAGGCTAAATTACCCATAACTTCAAGTCATCACTACAGATGATTTACGGTCGACATCACGATCTTGTGGACAGCTACGGTATATCCGTTTCCACGATGACAAGAGATCTTTCCATTTACAGATTAAGTTGTTTTCCTCTACCGGATTTGACTTTACTATCGAAATTGGCATGTTCAACACAAAGGGCATTTTATAAGAACCAGGAGATGGTTACTCTACCGGTGCACCTGATCTCATCCATGGTTTTTTATTGGGTCTGTGTTATTCATCTTTGCAAGTGTGTTTGTCTTCATTTTTCTTTGCCGTACTCATGTCATGTTTTTTTCCGGTGTTGCCATTGTCCTTGATTATTCGTGTTTCGACTGATGGTTCGGTTTTCACTAACTTTGCAGAAAAGAGAAAGATTATACACCATTTTTACGACATGGTATAAAGAATAATCCTTGAAATCTTAAATTACAAAAACAGGATAACAGTAAACACTTACAATGGCCGAAAACTACAATCAAATGCCACAATTCACAAGCGAACTCCACCTGAAAACCAATAATAAAGACAAGAGACAAACATAAACGTCGATAGAATCTTAGGATATCCGGTCTTGGTACCGGCACTAGCGAAAGCCATTGGTAGGCTTAAACCGGTTAATGGGTACCCAAACCACCCCTTTCTATATTCCGTTTCCGTATAGTATAATAAACATACGAATAAAACCCAATACAGGTAGACTACTAACTCTATGACCACTATCTTGGAAAAGAAATGCATATGACAAAACGTAATTTAGAAAGATGGGTCAAAGTGTCCTCGCCACTAAACTGTCGACAAAGTCAAGGAACCTAGTCTGCTGGTAAAAAACTCCTTCTAAATGCTTTAATATGGCTTTTTGTTTTATTTTTTGCAAAACGCTTGAATATAATTTTAAAAAAAATTGCGACTACAATGAAAAAATTCGGCCTCGTAATATATAGAAACAGTTCGACTAGCGGGATTGAAACTGGTGCCCATAGGAATATTCATTGTCTGCTGAAATATCAATCACAAAGCATTACGGGTATGTCGTTTATCAAAACGTCTAGCATGTAACCGCCAATATATTTTTGTAGGAATCGTAATGGTTAAATTAAAAGTGTCACAAAAAAATTTTTTTTGATGAATTATGACGATATTTTTATATCTGCGTTAACCATTTTAATGGAAAATTATTGTTTGATAAAGAATTGAATTATTTTGAGTAATGGACAAAAATGAAGGTATATAAAGAAGGAAAATCGAAAGTTTTGATGCTCTGAAGTTTTTTTGTGTCGTTTGCTGTAAGCAGAGTCGACACATAGGGATTACTATCCGTCGTCTTACGTCGTCGTCGTCGTCCCGCGTCGTCGTCGTCCTGCGTCGTCCCAACAGTTTTTGAATCCAAAACTCCTTCAAAACCACTTGTCCGATTCCTACCAAAATTTCAGGATATGTTGTTTAACTGGTGTAGTTGTGCACCTAATACTTAGAATTTTGATTTTGCAGATTTTAGAGGTTAACAGAGCCAAAATTGCTCATTTGTGAGTCTGTTGGTTTTGAATCCGCAACTCCTTCAAAACTGCTAGTCAGATTCTAACTAAACTTTCAGGATAAGTTGTTCAACGGGCGTAGTTGTGCACCTGATACTTAGAATTTTGATTTTACAGATTTTAGAGGTCCATAGAGCCAAAATTGCTCATTTGTGAGTCTGTCTGTTTTGAATCCGCAACTCCTTCAAAACTGCCAGTCCGATTCCAACAAAACATTCAGGATAGATTGTTCACCTGATGTAGTTGTATACCTTATATATAGAGCTTTGATTTTACAGATTTTAGAGGTTCACAGAGCCAAAATTGATAATCTTGTTTCTTAATCCCCAATTCCATCGCAACTATAAGTCAGATTCCAACCAAACTTGCAGGATATGTTGTTAACCTGATGTAGTTGTGCATCTGATACTTAAAATTTTGATTTTGCAGTTTTAGAGGTTCACTGAGCCAGAATAGCTCATTTGTTAATTCTGTTTGTTTATGTGGAACTCCTTCAAAACTGTAAATCATATTCCAACCAGCCTTTCAGAATACATTGACTACTTGATATAGATGCGCACCCAATATTTAAAATTTTGAATTTACAGATTTAAGGGGTTAACAGAGCTCTAGGTTTTTTAATCTTCAACTCCTTCACAACTGTCTGTCAGATTCCAACCTAATTTTCAGTATATGTTGTATATCAGGTCTGGTGATGCACATTATACTGAGATTTTTTTTTACCGATTCTAGAGGTTTTCGAAGCCACTAAGCTCATATGTTAAATCAGATTGTTAATCTGCAAGTCCTTAAAACTGTAATTCATATTCTAACCAAATTTGCAGAATATGTTTTCTCCTAATCTAGACATGCACATTATAAGTAAAATTTTAATTTTGCATATTTCAGAGCTTCGCTGGACCAAAAATGGCTCTTCTGTAGTGCAGGCGACACAAGTGTTCCATGGAACACCCATCAATTTCTTTAGAATTTGACGTTTTGCATTTTTAAAATCATCATCTGATTTACATCATTGTTGTAGATAATTATAGAAACCAAGCTTAGGACAGAGCTTTTCACGAGGGAGATTCTTATTAGTTGAAAACAATTACAAACATTGAAGTATTGCAAGTTTTAATATTAAATCGGCTTCCGGGCCGGCACCGGCAAACTGACTGCTACGCTGGTGAATACTAACAGCCCACCAGTAGAGGCATCGAACCAGTGGTTAAAGATAACCAAATAACAAAGTTATTGCAAATTTAATTTCTGAAGATGACAAGAAAGTGAAACATTTAATAGGGTGATTCGTTTAACATAATAAACACAGGTACAAACTATTCGGAGGTAAAAAAATATGAATGACAACAGCCATTTTGAAAATTTTTGTCGCATAGATTCCTTCCTTTTATCTAACTGAACATTTAAGCAAAATCTGAACTAATTCCTTTTAACAGTTCACGAGATATACAATCCCCAATTTACAACGTAAATTGGCAGCCATCTTGGAAATGGCGGCCATTTTGAAAATTTTAAATAAATAGCATATAACTTCAGATGGTGGTCCAACTTTGTGCAAAGTTTGAAATCATTCCATCCAGCCATTTCAAAATAATCGCTGGGACAAAATTTATTGGAAGAAGAAGAAAAAAACAAAGAATAACTAGATTTGCAATTGCAAGCAACAGCCGATGTCACCCCAGACAACAGATTCGACAATTCCATCTTATTTGCAGCCTCAAATTCTACCTAGAAATCAATTTTTGTTGAAATCAGACAATGAATATGAACGAATTCCTCTGTGCATTTCCTGAGATACAGAATCCCCCATTTTTCAACGTAAATTGTCGGCCATCTTTGAATTTTTTCTTTGGTTAAAAATCATCTCCTTATGTTGATCTAACTTCATGCCTAGTTTCATTTGATTACATCCAGCCATTCAAAAATTATCGATCACACAAAAATTATTGGAAAATTAATAAGAAAAACTAGATATACAATTGCAAGCAATAGCCGATGTCACCCCAGACTTCCCATTCGATGATTCCACCTTATTCGCAGCGTCAAAATCTACCTAGAAATCGATTTTCGTTGAAATCGGACAATGTTGAAATTTTGACGTATTTTGGCAACCATCTTGGATTGGTGGCCATTTTTAAAATTTTAAACAGCATTGAACTTCAGATGGTGTTCCAACTTTGTGCAAAGTTTGAAATCAATTGGTCCAGCCATTTCAAAAAAATCGCTCGAACAAAATTTATTGGAAGAAGAAGAAGGAAAAAAGAATAATGATAATCAGAAGAAACGTAGAATAACAACATCTCACCCCGACTACGTCTGGATGACATGAAAATAATAATAATAGTAATAATAATAATAATTATAATTATAATCAGAAGAAACATGTCACCCCGACTACGTCTTGGGTGACATAATGATAATAAGAAGAAACGCAGAATAACAACATGTCACCCCGACTACAATGAAAGGATAGGAAATATGGAGTAAATGCATATGAGACAAAGTCTCTACAAATACATGGTAGAAGTTATCAATGGAACAACTCGTTTATTATTGTTCATCTGCATGTGTACAAACTATCGGGAGTTAAAAGGATGACTTCAAAATGTTTAGATTTTATCTGCACTAAAGAGACATAAGTTGTCGAAATGCGCATATGAGGAATTGAAATTCACAGCAACTTCAGTATTTAGTTATTTGTAAACAAAGGGTCGATGCCACTGCTGGTGGACTGTTAGTCCCCAAGGGTATTCTAAAGCCAGTTTGTTAGTACTTCGGTGCTGAACCGAAAGCCGATTCTTTTTGGAACCTTACAATATCTAAATTTTGTAAATTTTGTTGAAAACTAAGGAGTATCTCCCTCATGCAAAGCTCTGTCCTTAGCTGAATTTGGCTTCACATTTCGATCATTTTGGTTATTTGTTCTCTATCAGTTTTTAAACATCTTTGAGTTTATGGTCTTCCAAATGTTTTGATTTTATCTGAACTGAAGAGACATAAGTTGTCGAAATGCGCATATGCAGAATTAAAATTCACAGCAACTTCGGTATTTTGTTATTCCTTTTGAAAAAAACATTATATACAATAAAGGTAGCATAAACCATGTTTTGAAAAGTAAGTGAGAACCGAACCGTCAGTCTGAAAAGAACAATCCAAGGACAATGGCAACGTTGGAAAAACGAAGAAACGAAGACATAACATGAGCACGGCACAGAAAAGAAAATGAAGACACGCACATATGATAAAAATGAACAACACGGACCCAATAAAAACCATGGATGAGATCAGGTGCACCGGTAGAGTAAGCATCCCCTGCTTCTTATAAGACACCCGCCGTGTTGAACATGTCAACTCCGGTAGTAAAGTCAAATCCGGTAGAGGAAAATCAAACTTTAGTGGCAAAGAGAAAGATTTGTTGTCATCTGGGAAACAGATATATCATAGCGGTCCATAGATCTTGATGTCGACCGTAAAACTTCTGTAGTGATGACCTCAAGTTATGGGCAACATACCCTTGCTTAAATAGCCTATTTGTAAGCAACCGAGCTCTATCAAGGTAATCACTGTATCGACCACAGGCCCTTGAGTAGCGAACGAGTTGGGAGATGTAAACTCCGTATGCTGATGCTTTTGGAATGTTGCTACAAGGCAAAGGGGAAGTTGACTATTGGAAAAGTGAAGTCATCGCGTTTGTCATATAGCCTAGTTTGTAGTGTACCTCTTTTGTCAATTTCAAGATGAAGGTCAAGGAATGAGGCTGATGTGGAAGTGTCTGTAATATCCTTAATTTCTAGCTCTTTTTGGATAGATAAGATGAAGAAAATCACCAAAGCGAGGATTGTTTAGTGATAAAATATCATCTATATAACGGAAGCTGAAATTAAAGGACTGGGCCAGTTTTTTATCTTTATTTTGAAGAAGCCCTTTGATGAATTCAGCTTCATATGAGTGGAGAAATATATCGGCTAAAAGAGGTGCACAGTTTGTGCCCATTGGAATTCCGATAGTCTGTTGAAAAACAAGTCCTCCAAGCTGGACAAGTATATTGTCGATCAGAAACTCTAACATTTTAATCACTTCTTCCTCTGTATATTTTTTATGTGATTCTGAGTCGTATTTCACAAAGTATGCTTGTTCTCTGTCTATAACAATGTACTTATATCTTTGTTCGCCGTACTTGCGGGAGAAACATCTATGAATTACATCTTTCAGCCGTGATTGCAGTTGTTCATGGGGAATTGTAGTATAAAGCGTGGAAAAGTCAAAAGTTTTAATGCTGTTACAGTGCGATAATGATCTCGATTTTAAGATGTCAAGCAGATCCTTAGAGTTTTTTAATATCCACATTTCATTTACACCACTTCTTGAAAAGCTAGTATCACAATATTTTTGAAGGCCCTCTTTTACGGCTGTCAAGATGGATGTTATTAGCTAAGAAATAGGTTTTGTAGAACATTTAGCAGATCCAGCGATGTACCGTTGTTTGTATGGGCATTTGTGTAATTTTGGTACCCAGTACAAGGAGAGGAGTTCAATGTCTTCATCTTTGGTTGAAATCCCAAAGGAAAGCAAAACAGATCTATGGTTCTGCAATATCTCCTCCTTAGACAGAGTAGTAGCTGTGTATGTTGGATTGCCCTGGGTATTTCCAATGCCTAGTTCTTTCTTTAAACAATCGATGTAATGATTTTTACAATCAAAATGATGTTATTAGGGGCCTTATCTGCCGGAACAACGACATATTTGTCATGAATGGAGGACAAGTATCTGGCAACATCGGCATTTTTGAAAATGGGTGATGCTTTAGTTCTCATTGACCCTCGTAGCTGACTGATTCGTTCAAGAATCATGGACCTCACAGCCTTAACCCACTCCGTAAGAGAATCCAGAATCTTGTTCACGTTTAATCCATTTTCTGGCATAGTCATGTACAGCATCCATAAGTAGCTTAAAATTTTGATCCCAGTTCATGGATCGTGGTTCACGGAATTTTGGTCCCTTTGCAAGGACTTTACGGAGAGACGGATTTTCGATGATATTCAAGTCTCCCGTTATGACGTGACCACAGGGACTATATTTGTAAGGAGAATTTGAACAATCGGGTGAGATCGTCGGTGGTAAGGTTTTGCAATACACGTTTATGGTTGAAAATCTTGGATGCTATCGGTGAAGTATAGGTATAGGTATAACTTTTCGCAAATCATTTAAATTAAACGAGTAAGTGAAATATGAAGAAGGCACCGCATACAACACAACACACGGGGCGGAGATTAGTCGACACGGGGGAAGAATATTTGAAGCGGGAGCGAATGGGTAGGTCGGTCGTTTTTGTCTTGTAATTAAAGATCAAGGATACAGTGGTAGATATAAGATGCATTGCGGGACAAAGCAATTATTAGATACTTTTCCGAGTCATAGCAATATTGGATAATTGTACGGTAAACTATCAAAACATCCAACACAAAGTAGCAACATCATTGCCTTTTGCCTTTACAGCATGTATTTGAGTATGATAATATGAAAAAAAAGGAAATGGGGTAAATGTCAACGAGACAACATCCCATATCCAGGTTAAAACGACCCAAAACAAAGCATCTAGGGGTCACCGTACGGTCTTCAACACAGTGAGGAACCTCACACCATATAGCAGCCCTAAATGGCCGCAAAAAGGTAAAAAGGTGAATAAATCAATGGAAACAAACCACGTCAAATAACCCAATGTAAATTAAAACCACTAGCTATTTGAACTTTTATTTCCCTGGCTAAAACGTGTCATAATAGATATGTTTCAGTCATTGCTTCTTGTTTAATCTGAAAACGAGGATAGAAAATGCAAAATATGATTGTTTGTTGTGGGGACGGA
>MJUU01017225.1:26433-45343 GCA_002080025.1 Modiolus philippinarum | reverse complement strand
GGGGGGGGGGGGTGATTTTGTAAATAAATAATTTAATTTTCGTGTCGAAGAAAATAAATAATCTAATCTTAATTGTCATGAAAAAAAAAAAAATCATTTGGGATTGATGAATAATTTTTTTTATTGCATGTGCAAATGAATAATTTTACGTCGCATCTGGTGAAATTAAATAATTTGTTCGAGATTTTAATAAAAATTAATAAATTTTCCGAGCAAAATCGCCCAAGCCCTCCCCTGAAAATCAAATGGTCGTTCCCTAAGATGGCTATTCAATACAACTTTACAATTTGGAAATGGAGATGAAAATGGAGATATGCTGTGTAAAATGTTATACATTCCGTCTCTTTCAGAGTGATTTTCACTTTAGACTTTTGGTCCAGTATCATTTTTTCTGATAATGTTAACATTTTCCACTCTTTGTTTATAGAACTTCTGCTCGACAATTGACAATATGTTTCTTTTATTTTTGAATGGGAAATCTATGAATATTTTGGACTAAAGTGCCTAAAAACAGCAAAAACTGTCTGCCCATGTTTTGTATTATTTGCTTGATTTTGTTAGCCCTCTTTGAACTGTTATCTATTCTATATACATTCAAACAAGAATTCATACATTATTTACTTTATTTAGGGGCCGACTCAGACCTGCGTTGGGTGTTGGGTTTCCTCACCGGGCATTCATTGGAGACCTTATGGTGACTTTGAGTTGTTATTACTCCCCTTTGGGTCATTGTCTCTTTGACACATTCCCCGTTTTCCCTCTTTTTTTCTATTTAATGGGAGTAGCTTTAACAAATTTTCTCAAGCCAGCTCTTAATTGGCGTCCATAGAAAATGTCAATTTGCAACGCCAACGATGAATAGCAAACTATAAGCGATTGTTCTTTCATTAAAATCACATTTGTTGGTTTAGAAACGTTAACTATACATCTTCTTTTCAAGATCGTTGCGAAGTGGACCTTTGCAAAGTGGACCATTTTCATACATTTCTTAATTTTCATCAAGAAAATCTGTGAAGAAAATTTATCTTCCTGATACACAACACTGTAGGGACAAGTCGAATAATAGAGATTTTATATTGCAGGCTTTTTCCATATGAATTCGTTACTTGAATATTGAATATTTTTCATAATTTTTTATTACAGACGTTGAAATTATGTTTGTGATGCTTTACTCGTGATTTTGTTTTATTTGCTGGTTTGAAGATTTTCAGAAGACAAAAATGGACATATTTTGAAAATGTCCCATACATCGCATGCTTATTCCGTCTATTAACTCTTCATCGAGTGATATTGATAATCTTCTCCCCTGAAGAAATTCAGTTTTAAAAAATCTATCAGTCAGATATCTTGCATTTCTTCCATGCGACGCTCAGTAGAAATGTGATACCCTTCATATAATTACAATGTGGTCACTAAATGCGGCGTACGTCTATTCACTGTACCAGGATTCGCAAGCCTAAAGATCACAAACATATTTCTATACAACCCTAAAAAACCGAAGTTCGTTCCTCGGAAACAAACCCAATTTTAAAACAAGAGGCTTTCAAGAGCCTGTATCGCTCACCCAGGCCATGGCCGACACCTCTGGCACCCATCTTGGATGTGATGCAAACTTGCTGGACAGATTTTTGAAAGGTTACCTTCTATGGACTATTGTGACCCAGAGGAGATCTTCAAATACAAGTAGTATGTGGGCACAAGCAACGTATCATTTGATGTGGTGGATCGTGGTGGATCACTGGAACAACGGCAGTAGAATACCGAAGGAACAAGGGAAGCAGTGACTACAAAAATCGAAGTCCAAAGACATGGCAAAAACGGTAACAGATAAAAACAAAGGCAAAACAAGGACGTGAGACAGCAACAATGCAAGGTAATAGAAAGATAACATTAAGAACTAAGGCACTCATAGTGTGAACTCCCATGAAAACCGGGAATGGCATCAGGTGCTCCGGAAGGGTAAGCATGTCCTGCCCCGCTAGCGACACCCGTCACACTATCAGTGAGGCATATAGTGGAAGTGACGTCACCAGAAGTGATTTAGATTTAGACTGGAAAACGTCACCGGAAGTCACATGGCCGGAAGCGGAAGTCAAGTGCATGCGCAACCAGAAGTAGCCCTTATTGAAAATATTCGGCCATTTTGACCGGAAATGACGTGTTGGAACAACATGTGACTCCGCACGGGTGTTGAATTACTTAATTTCATTATGCATGTGCGACTGCTGGTGGACGTGTCCACGGCTGTAGACCAGAGGTGGCCCAATTGGAAGAGAAGAACATCTTTGAGTACTTTCCATATGGTGCAATGTTAAAACCATGTTCCCTGCTTGTTGCCATCTTGCATATGCTACGGACTTGCCAGACACAGTTTTTAAAAGTTGCCACCTAAGGACCATGGTTGCCAAGTTTGGTTCAAATTGGTCCAGTTGTTTCAGAGGAGATTTTTAATATGGCGTCCAATTTTCGACAGAGATCCAGATTGCGACCATCTTGGATGGCGTAAGGACTTGCCGGACATATTTTTAAAGGGGACCACTCATGTACTAATGTGACCAAGTTTGGTTCCAATTGGCACAGCGATTTCAGAGAAGATGTTTAAATTAAAAATTTACGTCGGATGGACGACGAATGCCGGACGCCAAGTGAAGGCAAAAGCTCACCCTGGCATAGCCAGGTGGGCTAAAAAAAATCTTCAAGCAATTACCCGAACATATATGCCGCCTTTTGGTCACTTCAAAATAAACTCAGAGAAAGTAAAAGTCATACAAAGTCTTAAGAAAGACATGTCAATGAAAAACGGACCAAAAAATTTTTAAAATTGTTTTATTATTATAATCGAACTAAAAATTGATTTTCTTTTTAATTTTACCGTTTTGGTGTCATCTATTTCAAACGCCTTTGACTGGAAATGATAATAAGCAAAACAAAAACAAACAAACAAACAAAAAAAAAAAACAAGCCAAAGTAACAAAAACACACAAACTTAAAAAAGGAGAAAAAAAACAACGAAATACAAGAAAGATAAAATGTGTAAGGTGCCGATTTGAACTTACTATGAGGTATGCGCAAAGCTCATTTTTGAAGGCCTCATGACGACTTCAAGATGAAGAAAACAACAAAAGTGTTGTTCCATTGCTTTATTTTAAAATGTGTTTGTAAATACATGTGCATTATCTTCATTAATTATATAAAACAAACAAAACAAAACAGGGAAAACAAAAATAATAAAAGGATGATATGTTTGAATTGGAGAATGGTTTCTTAGTAATGCACAAAATGAACAACTTAAAGCAAGCCAATTCGACCAAGTTAAGCAATATATAAAATGTTTTGAAAAGATACAAAGAAATCAAAATCCTTACACATACACATCTTTGATTCATGTAACAAAATATCAAANTTGAATTGGAGAATGGTTTCTTAGTAATGCACAAAATAAACAACTTAAAGCAAGCCAATTCGACCAAGTTAAGCAATATATAAAATATAAAAAGATACAAAGAAATCAAAATCCTTACACATACACATCTTTGATTCATGTAACAAAATATCAAATTTTTTTGCAGAAAAACTGTAAAGGGAGTTGTGCAGACAAATCATGTTCGCTCTATAACATACTCACCAAATAAAAAATCAACAATGCATATTTTTCTGAAAAAATAATTCTGAACTAAACTCAAAATCTTTACCATATGTTCAACTTCAATATACATTTGTATAAAGCTGCAGCAAGAGTTACGTTTACAAACTATGTGCCTTCTTTTGCAAAATCACTTCAACAACCTGTTCTTTCAGAAAAATGCACCAAAATCAAAAACCTTACCACATCTTCAATATATGTACAAATCATCTGCTATTCAAAAAAAACTTTCATGGTAATTGTAGGAGGCTTGCTGGAACAAAAAATGTAACCCCCTATGGACTAAAGGATATAAGTACGGAAATGCCCCGCCCGATTGTTTTGTCGGGGATAAAAAAAACAAATCTACTAATTCTAAAACGGGTACTTCGGACTATCGGTGTGTAACCACATGATCACGATAGTAACAGATTATTACAAAATTATAACATGACGTTTTTTTTAAGACAATAGGCATTCAGTATCAAAGTTTCTAGTTCTTGCTATACCCGTTTTAGAATTAGGGACATTAACTAAAGTGTTTTCATACAGTCTATTGTAGATTAATAAATAGATAGTGTATTTGGATAGTAGTTAAGAAATTAGAATTCTGCCGCAAGACAATTTCTATGCAGAAATCCTGCATTAGACCCCAAATTTGGGACCCGGGATGCAAATGGGTCTTGAGCGAGTCTGGGATGCTGAAAAGTGCTGGGAGGCAAGGCAACTGTTGTGAGCCACCAAAATAGATTAAAAAATTTGGAAATCCAATAAATTATGGATTCCGAATCTTCTAAAAAGACGTTCCAGCACTTTCGAGTGCTAGGTCCTTCGAGGGAAGAAAGCGACGAGGAGGTAAGAAAGAGGACACAGGGCTCAAAGGGAGGCTACACGAGAGCCGATTCTGAGGTGGCGCGACCTGCCATGTGAAATAATCCAAGCGGTCGGGTCAAGGAGACTAAAAGTCAGCATGGGGAGGGCATGATTCTGACGCTTGAGAGAAAAGGTCTGTCCATGCAGCAGAATGGTCCGGGAAATGCAGCAAATATCGCGAAGAAAGTGGCACCTGCTCAAGATCGATAATTATGGGATGAAAACGTCAAAGAAGAGCGGGACATGATTTCTTCTACTTTGAAGTGGTGATTTGAGGGGGCGTGGGAGAGTCCTTTTCTGATGTTTGAGGATTGAGATCAGCGAGGGCATTGGGAATGCTTGGCTAGATCTTCGCTGAACGGGGGCGAGGGCTAGAGCAGTAGATTCTTTCTATCGTAATAATTTTTCAGGCAGACGGCAGGGGTATTATCTTTACCCGGGAGCTGAGACTTATAGGATCTAACCAAACGGAGATCATCACGATGCTTCTTCTTCCTGGCGATTTGCTTGGCAATCAACGAGAGCACTAGTATGGTCGTAGAACACAGGCAAGCGTGGGATCCAAGGGGGGAGGGGGGAGACGCCGCGGCACCAACCCTGGTCAAAGCCGATCGCATGGTGCCGCTGGTAAGCATTAGACTGCTGATGGAGTCCATAGCTAGGACAATGGAGACCACCTTATACATTCGTTTATAGACGCAAAGCATGCGGGCATATTTCTGGACCTCGGACTCTGGGTAATCCTCGAGTCTGGCATCTACTTCGTCGGTCATTTATCTAGGGCTCTAGAGAAGCATGCCGAGGAGGAGGACGTTCTCGAATGGGCTATTGGGCCTAGGATCAATCCAAAGCCGTCGTAGATCTTACCATCGCGCTTCAGATATTAGCCGTCACCCTGGACGATCTTCGGCAGTCGGGCTGGGGAGAGATATAAGCACTCATCGTGAGGCTTCACGCAGCAGACCTGGCCTTCTTGAGGCATAATCCAGACCCCAAGGCGTTATTGACGGCGACGCCACCCAGACCGCTCAGAGCACCAACTCCCATGGCTGAAAGAACGGTCTTTGCTACCATGGGGAGGGCTCTCATTGCCAGCCCGGCGCGCATTGGGAGGAATCCACCCTCTTTCTACATATTTTGCTTCAGCTGGGTGGTGCATATCTCCAAGATCATACCACCTTCGCCTGCCCGCTTGAGCTTATTGATCTTCTTGGTCTGCCGATTCGTGAGCAGAAACGTATCATTGCCTGAGAGATTCTCGTGCGAGAGGCGGATGCTCGTGGGGCATGGCTTGCGCATTGCTGCGAGTCTGAGCTTTTTTCCTCTGGCTTGACATCAGATTCAGACTATACTCGGAATACGTCATTTATTTCTATCTCGCGAAGGTGGAAGGGTATGGTCAAATGCTCGCCGCGGATATCGATATGCAGACCGACCTAATCGGTGATTTGCGTCACCATGGAGTGGATGGTGTTCACCGTCGTCGGAAGATAGATTAGATTCATGGGGTTCTGGACGATATACATGCTGGGGGTGACGTTGGGGAAAACTATAGATGACGGGCTGCTGCACGCCGTCGACGTAGCTTCTACTGATGACATCGCCAGGATGCTATTGACGTTGATAATATCCACGATGCTCTCGCTCTCGAAATATCTGTTGGTTTTGGCATTGTAGATATAGGTCTCATCGTTGAATCCCAGGACGGTCCGGATGCTATCGGGGACGTCGAAATTTACTTGGTAGTGCTCTCGAAGGATGAGGACGGCTCGCAGAGTCGCTCGGTTGGCACTGATTATGATCTTTGACGCCGTGGCCATTTTGACGCATACGCCTATGGATCTCGGCATTGATATCATCGATATCGTAGGATCCCACCTTCAGGGCGATGGAGAGCCAGCGTGCGCCATCGTCCGGGGAGTATGAGAAGACGCGATTTCTCTCGTGAATATTGGGGAATTAGTGGTAGGTCTCCAGGTTGACCAGGGCCATCTCGTAGCTGTTGGAGGGGTCCAAACGGATGGGTTGATGGACTCACGTGGAGATCCGACCGTCCCGTCCGGAGACGACTAGGGAGATCCTCGCTTGGGTGCCGTATTCTTGACGATCTGCTGAAGCTCGGTCATTTATATATAGCTCAATAGACGACGCTCATCTTTCGTCCGTCTGATTCGAATTGGAGAATGCGAACGGAGATGACCAAAGCGTAGGCATGGGTATTGGCATAGTGGTCGCGACCTCGGGATCGTTCAAGTGCTCGATCGTCCGCCCGGAAAGCTTATAGCTGATGGATTTGAAGAGTACATCATTGAATTATTGATGAGAAAGATTGGGTTGGTATCGGCATAGGCCGTCCCATCAGTCTTCTGGAGCCTTCCTTCCAGCAAGAGGTAGCCCTGGGATGGATGGAGAAAGAGATCCTGCGACTCAATGCTGAGGCGGATCTCGGTGCCGGAGCTGTTCAGCTGCGTCCCGGTGATGGGATGATATTCGTTGAATTCGTACTCCTGGATGCTCTCGTCGAAGACTAGGTCTTCACGGAGATTCATCATCTCGGCCAATTATTTATTGGTATGCATGCGTGCGATGCCTGTGCCTGCGATGAGGTTATGGATATTCCCTTCTGGCTTGGATAGGATGGCGGCGGATTTCGGTGGAAGCTTGGGCTTAGGTTTGGGACTAGAATGGATCTTGCTCACCAGATGATCTACGGCTTTGGCTTCTCCACTCCCTTGATGGCTGTATTGGTGGCGGCGGTGGCAGCTTTCTCCCCAAGGGTCTTAGCGGTGGCAGAAGTAAAGACCCGCCCGAGCAGACTCTTCATGGTATTCAATATTCCCCGTCCTCGAACCGCATATTTGTGGCGATATCCGTGCTTCGTGACTAGCATAGTTTATTTAAGGATATTAAGATGAAGGCGCTTATACCTGGCATTATCGATACTTTCCACTTCGGAGGGCGTCGTGGATGGCTACGATCTCATTGCGGACGCCGTTATTCCCAGCCTTTAAAGCCTAGGTGCATAAATCAAAGCGCTCGGTCAGCTGTGTCGGGTCTGATGGGAGGAAAAGCATCCCGAGTCCTTTCTTATCCTCATCATAGATATGGGATACGATGGCCTTCCACTTGAAGCTGCGGTTGGACTTGGGGTCTTGGATAGGGCACTATTATTCTGGTAGATCGCATAGGTCTTCTTCAGGATATTCCTGTAAGCCTCCAGATCGCCAATATCGAAATCTTCATCACCATGAGCTCCAATAGCCCATGCGTCCCCTTATATTGCTGGCCACTGACCAGGAGATCGTCGCCGTCGAAAGTGACCGGAGCATTCCCGGTTCTCCGATCTCAGCCCAAAGGTATGATTCGCTCAATTGGTCATGCTTTGCTGAAGATAGTGCTGCGCCCGGGTCCTAGGACGCGATAGGAAGCGGGTCTGGAAAGTCTGGAGGAGGGGCAAGGCAGGGATTAGAGTGGGAGTGGGGCTGCATATTCTTGGTGATTTCCAAGTGGGCTTTCTCCTCTGCTTCCACCACAGGCTAGAAGAATCTGCCGAGACCTCGACTTACCCCCAGTTTTTCCCAAGCGATTCTTCAACTGACTTGCCTTGATATTCTGCTTCACGTCATGCAGCGACTTGGCCAGGGTATCGCGCTGCTCCTTGCTCTTGATCTTGATGAAGCCCATTTATATATAGGTATGCCTATGACCATGGTTTTTCGGAAACTCTTAGAGCATCCAAAAAAGGCAAACGACCTCACCACCATCGACCGTACTTTGCGGCCCTGGCTACGACCTCTGAGCGTGAGAGGTTCGAGGAAGCGTTTGGCGTTCGGAGGGGCGTTCGGCGAAGAGTTTTCGTGTTTGAGGAGCGTTCGGGGAAGCCTTTGGTGTTCGAGGGAGCGTTTGGCGATTGAGAGGGCTTCGGACGATGAAGGCGGCGGACAGTGGATCCTTCTGGGCAGGTTTTCTCGCAGACTCTTCCCGTTTTGCACACGTGTTGGCAGCGCACTTTCGACAAAAGGTCGATATGCTTCAAGTACATATCCTTTCTCGGTCGGCAAGGAAGCTGGCGTGGATTCACCCTCACCAAATTTTGACCGCAGAAGGGCTGGGGCAAAGGACGGGGTTTGGTGCTATATCCCGCCAAGGTACTGATATCGTCCGGGGCGTGACGGGGCATGAGCCACACCAACACGCATCTCCCGCACTCTCCACTCCCCATCTCCATCTTCTCATGCTTGCACGGGCATCGGCATTCATCACTCTCCATCAGATCGGCTTGCAGGCGCTGGGAAATGCAAGATTGGCAGAGGTCGTCGCACTTCTCCAGACCTACTCTCGGATTACCACTCCGCACCAGCATCGCCCGAGATCCTTGGATTGCTTGATTTGATGCTCGAGCGAAAACCTACAGCAGAGATTTCTCCAAGGGATGATCTGCTCGACGAATTGGGCCAAGAGAAAATCTTTCATCATGGGATTCATAATTTATCTTGGACTACGAAGAATTCATCTTGTTTGGACCGATATCTTCCGGCCTCTGGGGGACTGGTCAAATCGATGGTCACGAAGCCATGGGCTCAGACGAGCATCGGTGGCAGAGGGTCTTGAATTGGTCGAGCGATAGGTCCGTGCAGTAGTCGCGATGGATATGGTCGAGATTTTGATCGTCCTGGCGGAAGAGGCAGATGAAGTTGGCATTCTCCCTGATGGTCTGCCGTGGCAGCATTAAGTAGTTCTGGCAGAGGGAGAAGCAATCGACGTTATCATGGCGACCGCGCACGTAGTAATCCTCGCACTTATTTTGCCTGCTCAGCTTCAAATCGTCGAAGACCATCAGATTCTTATCCGTCGGATCAAGCTCCCGGGGGTCGTGCAAGTCGCCGCCCTGCTCGTAGAAGGAGGCATCGATCCCACCAGGCCCTTGGAGAAGAGCTTCGACGAGATCTAGCAGCGGATATTCGTCTTGCAAGGTGAGAAGCTCTCGGATGGCCTGTTTGGTCAGAGGTTTCTCAAGCGCCGCTCGCAAGAGCTGATAGGTTGGCTGGTGCAGAGATTTCCCGAAGACGTAGAGGCGAACGCAGTCCAGCCACCCAGAGCGTAGGAGAAGATTATTCAGCAGCGTGGTCTTGCCACAGCCGGACTTCCCGACGATCAGACCCCGAATCGATCGTTGGACGAGGAGATAGTGACTGCTCCTGGTGGGTGTGGCGGCATCGTAAGAGATATCGTGCACGTCCATTTATATAGATAAAGCATGATCCAAAATATTCATAGATTACCCATTCATAAATAAAAGAAACATATTGTCAATTGTCGAGCAAAAGTTCTATTAACCAAGAGTGAAAAGGAATATAGAAAAATATTAACATTAATTTTTTTTTGTTGTTGTTGAAAAAGTTCCAAAAGCACTGACAACCTGCAAAGTGACTTAGGGAGCAACCATTTGATTTTAATGGGGGCTATGGTCAAATTTTCCATCCTGCCTTTTTATATTTGGAAAATTGAAAGCCTGCATTTTTTTTTCGGGCTTACGCGCGCCTGACTTTTTCTTTTCAATATCCTTAAAATTATACAGCCAAATCTTCCATCCTGCATTTTTTTTCAGGACAAGTACTGTCTTGGTTATTTTTTTCTAGATTTTTGGCGTCCTGCCTTTTTATTTTAAATTTGACCATAGCCCCCCCCCCCTAAAAATCAAATGGTCGTTCCCTTAGGCGTCAATCAACTAAAAGTTAAATGTTATTATCTAAAATATTTTCATAAAATATAATTTAAGTTTGTCTAAATTTAAAAGCACTCTGAAAGAGACAGAATATATTACATTTTACAAGGCATATCTCCATTTCCTTTCGAAGTTGAATTGAATAGCCAACTTAGGGAACGACCATTTTATTTTAAGGGGAGGGCTTAGGCGATTTTGTCTGGAAAATTTATTTATGTTCATGAAAATCTTGAACAAATTATTTAATTTCAGCAGATGCGACATAAAATTATTCATTTGTATATACAATAAAAAAATTATTCATCAATCACAAGTAAATTATTTATTTTCATCACAAGTAGGATTAGATTTTTTATTTACAAAATCNCCCACCCCCCCACCCCCGAAAATTAATTAGTTGCCTCTTTATTGTGTTTCTTTCATACAGTAAAAATTATCTTGAATGTCTTTTTCTCCATTTTTTAAAATCCTATTGTAATTTTGTTATTAATTTGCGTTGAATTAAATCGTCAAAACATTTATAAGTTCAAACAAGAAATGCCACTGGTCTGATTTTTAAGCTTTTTTTCGAGAAACCTTCAACCTTTTCGTGATATAAATATAAGTACCGTGACGTCCAAGAGGTCCCGTGTTCTTATAACGAAGTTTCTTATAAAGAAGTTTTCACATAATGTCATATGTGTTTTCGTATCACGTTATGAACATTTGGCATGACAATGTACATCTTTACACATAATGTTAAGAAGAAACCATATCACGTAATGAAGTGTGCATATCATGTAATCGAAGTATTCGTATCATGTAATCGAAGTATTCGTATCATGTAATGAAGAAGTTATAACATGTAATGAAGTATTCGTAATTTATATCATCTAATGACGTTTTCGTATAATGTAATAAACTATTCATATATTGTAATGAAGTTTTCGTATCATGTTATGAAGTATTAATATCATGTAATGAAATATTCAGATCATGTAATACGATATTCGTATCATATAATAAAGTAATCATAGCATGTAATGAAGTTTGCACATCATGTAATAAAGTATTCATATAATAAAATAAAGTATTCGTATCATGTAATAAAGTATTCATATAATGTAATGAAGTGGTTCATATCATGTAATGAATTATTTATATCATTTTATGAAATATTCGAATCATATAATAAAGTATTCATATCACGTAATAGTGTTTTCATAACAGGTCACAAAGATTTCGGATAAAGTAATGGTGTATTCACATCAAGTAAGAACGGTTTGGCATAATGTAAAGATCATGTCATAGTAATTTCTTCTTATAAGGCAGTGATGACGTTCCATAGACACGGGTTATGTATTCAGTATATGCATGAATTCGTTATGCTTAACTCCTCACAGGAAGGGATCTTGGTGGAAGCTGTATACTGAGGGTACGTAACTTTATTTGTCAGTTAGTAATGAGTCTGGAGCTGGCATGTCGTGCAGTTAACTGCTAGTAGTCTCTTGTGATTTCATGTTTATGTCCGTATATTTAGTTCTTTCAGTTTCATTTTTCACAATTGACTCAGTCCTGTTGCCAACTGAATTTTACTGTTGTTACGATTGTTTTTTGATTTATCATATTGGCTATAGGGGGAAGGTTGGGGCCCAAAAAAACTAGTTAAACACCACCGCAGCAGGTTTGCGCCTGTCCTTAGTCAGGAAATTTAAAAAGCCTTTGTGTGTCTAGTCTGTTTTCTAGTTAGTTTACTTTATGTCTATAGGAGTCTAGGATGATGTTTATTTCGCTGAACTTGATTACTCTTTATTTAGGGACCGACTCCGACCTGCCATGCGGTGTGGGGTTTCCTCACCGTTCATTGAACATCTTATGGTGGTTTTGAGATGTTTTTACTCCCCTTTGGGTCGTTGTCTCTTTAACACATTCCCCGTTCCCCTTCTTTTTTCTATACAGTATTTTGTCTGTTTCCGTCTACATATGATGACATTGTGTTTTCTTTAACACTGAAGCTGACAAAAGATTTACATGTCACAAACTGATGATAGGGACAGATATATTGAATCTATATACATGTATGAACCACCATGCATGTCATTTTTAATCATATTTCAAAACAGTCGACAATTAATATACAATATTTATCAACCGATTCGTATATTTTATAGAAAATATGATTGAAGAAGACTACCAGAAGAAACCCACAGAGCCTAAGTCGACAATACAAACGAGTCCCGTTGCATTTATTCTTCGCTTTTTTGGATTTGGACTCATAATTGCAGCAGTTGGGATAGCGTAAGCGTTTACTACATACAAACAAAATGTACCTCTAAAAAGAGCTGGTATTCTATTTACACTGACGATATGTCTTTGTTTATATTTATTGTTTGCTTTTTGCTGGTTTACTTCTTGTTTCCTTTCTCACATTGTTTTTGTTTTATTTTATCAAACTGTTATTTAGTAGTTGCAAACAAAACAAAAAGATTATCTATAGAGTATATTTTACTTACTGGGACCATTTTCGGAATTCTCTTATTTTGTCCATCATGTTACATTAGAAAATTTTGCACACTTACCCCTTCTTTTCTTTTCAAAATATGATAGAATACATCTTCAATAGACTTCTGACAAAAATTGATAAAATTCTTGATATACTTTTATTGCATTTCATAGGTTGATTGCCTTAATGCAAAATGAATGAAAAGTCTAGAGAAGTTCGGTTTCCCGCCAAAATTACCGGCGTTTAAATCTAAAAAACGGTCACACTCACCTATTAGCATTTTTTGCTTAAAATGTTGTATGATCCATAATCTAATAAATAAAAATATTATTTTTAAATCCTTGATATAATAAATTTGAGGATTGACCACCCTTAATGGCAAATTATTTAAGAGAAATGATTCAAAACGGTCAATTTTTATTAACGTTTCTCGTTTAAATCCACTTTGGATGACGTTTTTACATATCGTAGATTTTTTTAGCCTTTTACATTTAAATTAAGCAAATTACCTTTTTGGTTCAGAGGAGATCTTTGAATGAAGAGTTTGCGACGAAATTTTCCAAGAGATACATGTGTTTTCTGATAGTATTTTGGTTTCTATAAATAGTAAAAAATATGTCTAAATCAAAATATAAATCTACTTCAGAAAAATGTATGCTCTCTATATTTTTCAGTTATGGTGTACTTGTGCGTGAGAGAATTTCTCATATGGATATACCATTGATACTTTCAAATTTTGGCAATTATTTTTGTAATTTTCGAAATGTAATCCAGACCACCTGTTTTAAGTGCCCACATCTCACTATTTTATAACGCCAAGTTTTCTTACATTCGACTTGATGAGTGCTCTGTGTTTGTCTATATGTTGTAGTTGTCCACTAGCTTAAGACACTAGTGCTTTTGTCGGGCAAAGGATGACAGTGATTGTAAGAGCACTTTGCCAGTTTAATTGATGTTTGTTGACAATCCCCCACCCGTGACCAAGAAAATCATGGATGTAGCGTTGCTCGACAATTAGCAAAGAATTCCGCTTAAACCGGTGCTAGGGGCCGTCTTGAACTTACTATGAGGTATGAGCAAAGCTCATTGTTGAAGGCCTCATGGTGACTTCAAGATGAAGAACAACAATAAAAGCGTCGTTCCTTTGCTTGTTTTTTTACCATGTATTTGTAGAGACTTTGTCTCATGTGCATTTACTCCAAATCCTTTTATTCACTATTCAAATTGCGAAGATATGTAGCAAATAAGTATCAAATAAGTAAGCGCATTCCATGATAGAAATACTCAATTCGGATGTATTAAAAAGGTCTAGTTTTTTTGTCACTTGGTTGTGCAGGCGTTGGCTACAATATTAAAGCCTGTTAGGGAAATAGTGTCGAATTGTTCTCAGTTAAATTTTTTCCATTGTAAACTGTAAAATCAAAGTCTACGAAATGAGCATAGATCATTTTGACTGCACATTCTTAAAAAAATATTGGAACGTTCATATATACTGAAAAGGCACTACAAAGACAAGATGGTTTTGCGACCAAAGCCTATAACAGGATCTTTCAATGGTAAAATAACCAATTAAAGCATCATATTTTATGTTTTTGTTGTCTCGCTCAACACCCTACACACTAAAAACCAATAAATGGGTGCAAGGAGGACACTGCACTGTAACGTCAAAGTCCTTATTTGATATAGGAATACAAGTTTATTAATGTAATTGATTTCAAACAAAAACATAAAAATGTTAAGGTTATAAGTTTTTTTTAAATAATTTCTGAAATCTACTGCACTAGTTATTATTCCCTTTCTCCCTTTCTCCCTCCCAAAGATTCCTTTATTGAAACTATCAGATATGCCCCTTACAGTCATGAGATTCTGGATATGAATGCATGCAATTTTCTTTGTGCTATCACAGAAGACAAATTTTAAAAAAATACAAGTTCAATGAGCATTAATGCGAAATAATTTATATTTTTTAGGTTTTATAAGGCCAATGAATATTCAAAAGACATGTATAGCAACAAGGTGGCTGGAGACCAAAGAGATGTTGTCACAGTTTATACAATCACCGAAAATGACAATGTCAAATGTGCCAATGCTGAATTGCCAAACGCAAAATAAGTAGTTATTTTCGCGGGTACTTAATTTTCGCTTTATTTGCGGGTTTTCTGATGTCGCAAAAATGGCATACCACGAAATATAGTTCAAATAAAATTTTTATACACAAATTGTAAAGAATGGTGAAAATTTCATTCCAACAAAAATAAAAAAAATATGAAAAATCGAGAAGTTTGCGACCCGCGAAAAAACCGCTTACATTTTGTATACATTACATTTTATTTAACCACTAATCAATATGGTTACTCACTGTTAATTTGTGTAAAACGGTTTGTTATGAAATCGATTTGTTTATATTTCAGAAGCGAGTCTTGGCAAGAATTGGTTAAAGTTCGGTAAAATGTAAGCCTAACGATGTATAACGAATTTTGTAATTTTTTATTCTTTCTATTATCTGAATGTAAACTGTCATCAGTTCGCATAAGGATGATCACAATTTTCATTACTCATTTTTTGCAAGGGACATAAAGCTTTTTGATTTTTTTTCACATGAAACCCTAAAATTATAATTAAATCATTAATTATAATTTAGGGAAAGAGGAATTAATTAATGTTTCCGGAAACATTTTTTAGCATTTTTGCAGTGGCCTCTGGCCTCACTACGTAATCCAACCCGTTTTGCTATATAATGACCCTTCTCTGACTATAATACGGTCTGTGTTCTGACTATGTCACAGTCTGTGTTCTAACTATGTTACGGTCTATGTTATAACTATGTTACGGTCTGTGTTATAACTATGTCATGGTCTGTGTTCTAACTATGTTACGGTCTGTGGTCTGACTATATTACGGTCTGTTGTAACTATGTTAAGGTCTTGGTTCTAACTAACTATAATACGGTCTGTGTTTTAACTATGTTACAGTCTGTGTTCTAACTATGTTACGGTCTGTGTTCTCACTATGTTACGGTCTGTGTTATAACTATGTTACGGTCTGTGTTATAAGTATGTTACGGTCTGTGTTCTGAATATGTTACGGTCTGTGTTATAACTATGTTACGGTCTGTGTTCTGAATATGTTACGGTCTGTGTTCTAACTATGTTAAGGTCTGTGTTCTAACTGACTATAATACGGTTTGTGTTTTAACTATGTTACAGTCTGTGGTCTGACTATGTTACGATCGGTGTTCTGAATATGTTACGGTCTGTGTTCTAAGTATGTACGGTCTGTGTTCTAACTATATTACGGTCTGTGTTTTAACTATGTTAAGGTCTGTGTTCTACATGTAATTATATTACGGTCTGTGTTTTAACTATGTTACAGTCTGTTGTAACTATGTTACAGTCTGTGTTATAACTATGTTATGGTCTGTGTTCTAACTATGCTACAGTCTGTCTTCTGACTATCTTACAACCTCCTCTGTTATGAACATGATATTGCCTCCTTTCTGACTACTATAGTATGTTATGGCCTCTGATCAGGCTATGTTATGGCATCTGTTCTGCCTTTATTTAGCCTATATTCTGACTATGTTATAGTATCTGTTCTGACTATGTTATGGCCTCTATTTTGAATATGTTATGTTCTCTGTTCTGTCTTTTATATAACATGTGTTTGAACTATGTCATGGTCTTTCTTCTGACTATGTTATGTCCTTTGTTCTAACTATGTTATGGCGTATGTTCTGACGATGTTATGGCCTTTGTTCTGACTATGTTATGGTCTCAGTTCTATCTTTGTTATGGTCTATTTCTAATAATGTATTGACCTCTTTTCTGATTATGTTATGGTTTCTCTTCTGCTTTTATTTAGCCTCAGTTATCACTATGCTATGGTGTCTGTTCTTTCTGTCTTTGTTATGGTCTCTGTCTGACTATATTATGGTCTCTGTTCTGTATTTGTTATGGTCTGTGTTTTCACACAGTGTTGAACTCTATTTTGATTATGTGTTGTCTCTGTTGGTCAATGTAATTGACTCTGTTCTGTCCTTGCTATGGCCTTTGTTCTTACTATGTCACTGCCTTTGTTTTAACTATGTCACGGCCTTTGTTTTAACTATGTTAAAGACTGTGTCCTGTGTTTGTTATGGCATGTTTTCTGACCATTCTACGGCCTTTGTTCTAACTATGTCATCGCCTTTGTGTTAACTCTGTTATGGCCGGTGTCCTATCTTTGCTATGGCATATTTACTGACTATGCTACGGCCTTTGTTCTAACTATGTCATGGATTTTGTTTTAACTATGATATGGCCGGTGTTCTGGATTTATTATGACATGTTTTCTGACTATGCTGCGGCCTTTGTTCTAACTATGACATGACCTGTGTTTCACCTATGTTATGGCCTGTGTTCTGTCTTTGTTATCGCCCGTTTTCTGACTATGCTATAGCCTATATTCTATGTCATGACCTTTGTTATGGCCTGTGTTCTGTCTTTGTTATGGTCAGTTTTCTGATTATGCTACGGCCTGTGTTCTAACTATGTCATGGCTTTTTTAACTTTGTTATGGCCTGTGTTCTGTCTTTGTTTTGGCCTGTATTCTGTCTTTGTTTTGGCCTGTTTTCTGACTATGCTACGGCCTCTGTTCTTACCATGTTTTGGTCTCTGTTCTAACTATGTTATGGGCTATGTTCTGTTTTTGTTATGGCACGTGTTCTGACAGTTATTGAACATATTCTGATATGTAATGGCCCCAGTTCTGACACCTGTTGTGATTATGTTATTGTATCTGTTTGGAATATGGTTTGTTTTGACTATACTTTACTGTGTGTTCTGACTATGTTATACCCTGTGTTCTGACTATGTTATACCCTGTGTTCTAACTACGTTTAACCCTGTGTTCTGACTATGTGATTAGCCTGTGTTCTGATTATGTTTTAGCGTGTGTTCTTACTATGCTTTAGCCTGTGTTTTGACTATGTAATAGCCTGTGTTCTGATTATGTTATAGCCTGTGTTCTGACTATGTTTAGCCTGTGTTCTGACTATGTTTTAGCATGTGTTCTGACTATGTTCTAGCCTGTGTTCTGACTATTTTTTAGCCTGTGTTCTGACTATATTTTAGCCTGTGTTCTGAATATGTCATGGCTCTTTTCTTTCTATTTTATAGCTCATGTTTTAACTATAATATTAATGCTCTTGTTTGAATGTGTTATAGCCATTGTTATTACGTTGTAATACTATGTTATAGCCTGTGTTCTGACTATGTTTTAGCCTTTGATCTGACTATGTTTTAATCTGTGCTCTGACTATGATCATTACCTCTGTTCTGACTATGTTATAATATTTTACGAAAGGATATGGAGTAAATGAACATGAGAGCACAATACATATGTTCACTCCAACTATAATAATTTTAATGAGCTTTATGGCCATTTTGGAAATTAATTCCTCATCAGCAGCACTAGAACCCAATCAAAGGAAATCCATAATTTCAAAAAATGTTTAAAATGCATAAAACCAAACGAAATCCGAATAATCAGTAATATCAAATATTACTAAGGACAAAACTACGATGGAGGGAGTTAATCCTTAGGTTTTAGATTTACATAAATTTAGATAATAATAATTGAACAAAGTGTACACATGAGATATTATCGCATGTACAAGTACACCATATCTAAGAAAAATAAAGAGCATACATCTCTACCACGGGGCATTGTTTTACCAACTCCACACTGCAATAAAAGACAAACTCCTGTATGAAATATTATGAAAGGATATGGAGTAAATGAACATGAGACCATAATACATATGTTCACTCCAACTGCAATAATTTTAATGAGCTATATGGCCATTTCGGAAATTAATTCCTCATCAGCAGCACCTTTTTCTGACTATATTTTAGCCTATGTACTGACTATGTTATTGCCCTTTTCTGACTATGTTATTGCCCTTTTTCTGACTATGTTATGGCCCCTGTTCTGACTCTAATGTTATTACCCTTGTTTGGAATGTGTTATTGCCATTGTTCTTGCGTTGTAATACTATGTTATAGCCGCTGTGTTTAACTTGTTAGCAGTACAATATTCTATGAGAGGTAATTGTTGTAATTTTATCGTTGATTTCTAACTGTTTTATATTGCGATGATAATTTGTAAACATTTTTTTTTCACTTTCGAAAGTTTTTTTTACTGATCTTATTCAGTTATATAAAGTTAT
>MJUU01017225.1:5985-16103 GCA_002080025.1 Modiolus philippinarum | reverse complement strand
GGGGTAGCGCGCCATAAAACCATTTCTCTTGAACTGCCTGTACCAAGGCCGGGACATTGGGTCGAAAACTTTTCCGGTGGTTTCCAGCTGCTTTGTCTTTTTGCCTCCTGGACTTTTTCTTGTGACAATTCTGTTTGGTAATTTTGTTATTAACCACTTTACAACAAATATCGTGCAAGCAACTGACACCGTATACCATATATCACCGACACCAGTCTGAACTGTCACCCGTTTTAGCTAAATTACCGATTTAGTTTATACCAGTGTATTGGAGCAGCTCGCAATACACTGGTACCATCGTATGTAGTAAACAAAATCATTTTCGATAAGGTCTCTGTATTTATGAATCAAGAAACAGTACAAACCGATGCCGATGCGATACACGACTATTTATTAGTAATTAATTGGTTCAAAATTGCTCGAGGATAAATAATTGACGGATATGGAATAAAAGCACATGAGACAAAGTCTCTACAAATATATTGTTATCCAAGCAAAGGAGCAATGCTTTTATTGTTGTTCTACATCTCGAAAAAAGTCATGAGGCCTTCAACAATGAGCTTTGCTCATACCTCATAGTAAGTTCAAAATGGCCCCTAGCACTGGGTTTAGAGGAATTTTTTGCTCAACGTCGAACGCTACATGCATGTATCTTTTCTGGCCATGGATGCGTGATTGTCAACAAATATTAATTAAACTGGCAAAGTGCTCTTACAGTCACTGTCATCATGTGCTCGACAAAAGCGCTACTAGTTTATTTTCATAGTTTGGATACGCTGGACTCCTTAAATAAAGGTTTACAGAACAGAATTCTTCTCGATTTTATAACCGAAACGTCTAATGGTCCCAGAAAACGTAATTAGAAACAATTAGATCTACAAATTTACCAATTACTTCCCAAGATCTCCAAAAGACATGCGTTTCGTATATGGTGTTTCGTAGATTATAAAGAGATGTCACTCTGAAACCTGAAGTTAACATTGAAGGTCAATACTGTAATTGTTTGACAACTCAACTTAAACAATTGTGTAACATAACAAAATTTACCAATTTACATGTAGTTATTACCTTTCTTTATGTTAACAATGTGATGCGCAGAAAATCGAACACTTTTCTGCGTCTTTAATTAACCTGTTGACCAAATGTTACTACTCCTGAGTATATTAAATGTATAGAACAATCAAAGGAAATGGTAAATTAATAACTGATTCATCTTACAAAGCTTTATCATGGTGAATAGAAATTAACTCATTTAGTTACAATAGCAAATAGTTATGCATTAATGAAAGTAGCAATAAAATGTTATGAAATGACACAAAAATGGGACTAAAATATGTGCAAAACATGTTGATAAACAAAGGCATGCTTATTTAAAAACATGTTGATCAACAAATACAGGCTTTAACGATGGTAACTTTACAAATATACATGTTAAACCTTAAAGCAATTAAAAAACAAAGATAGATATTTGAAAGGGCCGGGTTTTCGGGTTATAGAGTAAATATCACATGGGACAAAATAAAATACAAGTTGACACATATTGCTGTTTCCATCTCCAACCTTTGCCGTGTATGAATGAATAATTATAGCAGGCACTATATGTCAAATAAAAATGCCCAATACAAAACCGAAACAAAACCTTAAAAATCTTACAACTAAAATGTTGAAACAGATTTTTGAAAGGTACTAAATTTTTCTACCAAATGGGAAAGTAGCCATGAAAAAATAAAGGGATATAGAGTAAATGTAAATGTAAATGTACATGGGACAAAATCCCTATAAATACATGGTAAAATTAAGCAAATGGAACAACGCTTTCATTGTTGTTCTTCATCTTGAAGTCACTATACATATTTCACGTTGTTTCTATTCGTTATATCTTCTTGACTTCAGCTTTTACACTGTTACTAAGAAATTAGTATTTCCAATGTCTTTCGGTCACATTCATAGAGATTGTTTTGAATATAAATGTTTAATTTCAGTAACTTAATCTTTTCCACTGTTTTGGTTTTAACAATATTGCTCTATCCTGTATTGATTTGTCTATCAAATTTCTTTTTTGTTGTTGAAGAATTACAACTTCCTGTTTCATAAGTATCTTTGAATGAAATACACACCGTTTCTTGAACAAATTTGCATAAATCTTTTGAAATAAGACATATCACTCGTAAATAAACTTCTTTTTCATGAAAGTTATCTGTTTTAATACTTTACAATGAATAAATATTACTGAAGTACCAGAATACACTTCTCATTTCATTTTTGTAAAATTTATTGGAAACTAAGGAGTATCTCCCTCACGCAAAGCTCTGTCCTTAGCCGATTTTGGCTTTACATTTAGATCATATTGGTTATTTGTTCTCTATCAGTTTTTAAACTTCTTTGAGTTTATGGTCTTCCAAACGTTTAGATTTTATCTGCACTGATGAGACATAAGTTGTCGAAATGCGCATTAAATTCACAGTAATTTCGGTATTTAGTTATTCTGTAATGTGAATGGAAGTACAGCAAAAATCCTACTACGTTACTGGTAAACTGGATTTCTCTTATTTTCACTACATTCGGAAGTCATCTGGACCATCTGCGAATCCTTAAAGAAAAACGTCGAGGGTTTGATCGCCCTTTTTCTTTCTAACTTTTTTTTCAAATTTCACTCATGGGAAATCATAGAATCTTATTTTCTGAAAACCTTTTCCTGAAGGTTGGATCTGCTGGTGCATCCTGCGAATACAAACAAGATACATAGTGTACAAAAAATAAATAAAGACCAAGCTGCTTGTTTATGATAAGTTAAAATATGAGATATCAAAGATTGATAAATTGGCCTTACTCATCAGAATATAGAGGTATAGAGGTGGTAGCAACAGTAAAAATTTCAAACCGCTTACAATGTATGTAAAGAGTTAGGATGAAAAATTATACATATAAGTATTTCTCTAAAAAAAATGATATTGAATAAAAAGCTTTTGAAATGCTCAAGTTCAAAAAGGTGATCAAATATGAAACCTAGTGGACATTTCATTACACGCAGCGCAATGAGTTTCCTGCTCTAAACGACACTATTGTATTAATTATTGCCAATTTTCGAAGTTTGTCCCATATTTCGTCGTCTACAACTGTTAAAAATTTTCAATTGAACGTATTTATGTTTTTACTGATTTTCCCCAATTAACTAAATGTACCAAGAATACTAAAACTGTCATATCAGAAGAAAAAATGATGACCAAGTTAATTGGTTTCTTCAATTTTCAAATTAAATTTTCGCACATTGATTATCTTTTTTATGGAATTTTATTTTATCTCATTTTTGGTATGGTTCTATTTCAATATTCCATAATTTGTTGCCAAGTTCTAACGTGGTTTATCAGAAACTTACTAACATGGAACTACACGCGCTATAATGGATGTCATCTGACACAAAACAACGCCTTTTAACATGTCCCAATAATTAATATCAATGTCGTAGATTTATTAGCATATTCGATAGAAATATACATCACTTGTCAATCAAATACTACATTACATCGAACACTTGGCGAGATTTGTCGCTTGGTAAAAGTGGTGGTGCTTCATATTTAATATTACAAAATTATGGATATTTAAACAGAAACCAAATTTATTCAGTTTCATAATTGACGTTCTGTCTCTTTAAAAATTCTACTATTCAGAAATGCTACAGATATAACAGTGTGCATATCAAAGACTTTCTTGGGAAAAAGGCACAAACTTTTAGGATCTCAAAATGAACATTTTACATTTAGTTATAGTATTTTTTATTTATTGCGCTGGATCTACAACTGCACAGAAGACAAACAGCTGGATGTCAGGTAAGAATAATTAGTAATCAAGTAGTCACATATTGTACTAATTAGTAATCAAGTTATCAAAGTTTCCAGCATCTCTAATCACAAAGTGGTTCCTATTTCGGAGTTCTTGTACGTTAATCAAAGAGCGTTGTGGTCATTTTGACGAGGAAACCCACAAAAAGGAAAGGATTTTAATCTTTGAACTGGATAAAAAAGGTGAAATTGCTAATTTGGTTTGCGTTAAAGGTGGTTTCGATTTAATTGATTCCGGATGTTAGTGCTAGTAAGAATTTTTCCCCGTAAAATAACTTTAGAACCAGAGATCGGATGACTTTATACATAATTAAAAAACCAAAAACCAAAAAAACTTTAGGCTATTTTATTATTAATATCAAAATACCGAACTTACTATGAAGTCTTTCAGTGCAGATAAATCAAAACATGGAAATCTGAGTGGTTTCATGTTTGTTCCCGAATCAGATAACGTCCCCTTGATATTCAACTTGAATTTTGTATCAAGTGTCAAAGAAAGCTCACTATCCATGCTTGTCTTGGTTTTTTTCACTTTTGTGAATTTATGGTGACCAGTTGAGCTGATCAGAGAGCGATGTTATGAGGATAAAACTTATTTTTTTGACAAAGTAAAAAGTAGAAGAATCACTGGAGTGTATTGTTCTTGCAGAATCTGGAGTGAAATATGAAAATGTTTGGCGCTATCTCGTCTGCAGTTAAAGATGGACTTATTTTTGTTTTTATTTATCTGTTGTGCTTTGAAGAAGCAAGAAATAATCAAATATTTGATATCTAAAATTTCCCCGATGGTTACTTGTTCATGTTGTTCCATCAGATTGATTATAAAATTGGGGAAACACAACCTCTATAACAGATGCCCGCAAACGATTTAAAAAAGAAATCTGATAATGAATGAACATATAATTTATATGATTCTAGTATGAATTTGAGTAATAGGATTAATCTTTTCGCGTCTGAAAGCAAATTATTTTAAGGTGAGTAAATTCTGTTCATCTATTTACCAACTTTAATTTTTCGGTTCTTTGACATCATTATGTAGGGATTCTAAGTATACACAATAAAAGGGTGGTACAACAATATCGCCATGATACTTCTGAACACGGAGCAAACGTTTCCATCGGGACAACAGTCAAAATCAGATAATGTTAAATCATTGCCGTCGCTTTCGGCAGGTTGCTTGTAAGGAACTCTGTCTATTCGGCAATGAATCTCAGTCTTTGAATCTTACCAAAATAACTTTAAATTTGTCTTCTACCGAATTTTTCGTGTAGGCAGAGTTTTCAATGATTGAATGACAAAAAAGTAAAAACAAAATCAGCATTTGATTAAATATATATCGGCAGAATTTTGTATCAATATTTCCCCGATCCATCAACCATTATTTGTAGTCCAAACGTAGCCACTATTGGTGTAGGAGTGAACATATTTTTGCAGACTGTTTTGCGACATTTTTGTATAGTTTTATTGGTTCCTTCGGTTTAAAGCCGTTGTCTATCAACTGCTTTATATTTTTATTGTCATATGAGGGTCATAAGCCGTAAAACAAATGTTTGTTCTATATAACATGTCGTTTAGATCACATAAAATAGGAAAGTGCATTTGTTGACAGTTTTTATATTTACTAATTCCTCTATCTACACATCTTAATTATTGTTATTGTCACGCTTTATCACTTAGTACTGCATAATTATTACAGGAACATAGGTATAATGATTGTTAATGTCACAATGTTATGTCGGTAGTACGAATGTCTCAGTTGAAAGGCGGAACCTTTTTTTCAGACAGAGACCAAAGCAGTTCAAGTTACCCTTTTAGTTCACTTTGCGACCCTTAATTTGTCATCGCTTTCATCCGTTGTCCATTAACTTTATATAAATATCCCCCCTCCAATCGCAAATTGACACTATAGTATACAAACTTTTCCTGTTATCCATTTTTTTTTAAACTTAACAAAATCGAGATGACCATGGCAAAGCCACGATAAATTGCCACTTTACCGGCCCACGTTCTACTTTCCAGAATAAAGTATCCAACTTCCAAAGCATATTACTTCATGCAACTACTACAACTGCGTAATAATTCATAGCTATATAGGAGGACTTGGCACCTGTACTAGTAACAACCAGCGGTTTGTCTTGAAAAGGCTTTTCTTTCTTATTACTGTATTTTCAGGTATCTATAAGTCATCAATAGTACAATGAATGTATAGTGGAACAGTGTCGACTTCTTTCACTGTTTTTATGTAAATTTAAATTCAGACTAGCAATTGAACCTATCAAATAAGTATATAATAGTTATCTCCCAGTCAAGGGTAAAATAAAAAACAAACCACAAGGCAATATACAACTATGGGCTTTTACAGAGGTGAATACGCTTGTTATTGACCTATAAACCAAATATTCATAGAGACCATCGGTCGAGATGAAAATCTGTGTTTACAGGCCAATAAGAAACGTATTTACAGATACAAAATGCCATGATTGTTTTTATTACATGAAAAGATTTTTTCTCGTTTTTTGATTGGCCGTTAAGTCACTTCCAATTCATGTTAAATCTTAATAGTAACCCAGATAGCATGCAAGTGTCGGCCCAACATATGATTTACTGTTGGCAACTTCATCGGCAACCAGCAATGGCCCAATGAGTTTTTGCTCATCGGCCCCATGATGGGCCAAACTGTTGGCATAATGTTGGCCCAGCAGAGGCTTGCCATACTTGCCCCTAGTTTGCCAGCATCATGCCAACATTGCCAACATTGCCATCATGTTGCCATCACCATGCCAGCCATATTTTTCTGTTGGCACGATAATGGTTTGCTGCTTGTTTGCCATCGTCGTACGATTACTGCTTCAGGCAACTATATTTAGAACATCAGAAGCAGCTGTCAGGAAAACCTCCAATGGAATAAATATAGATTACACCACAAGATCCCGTTCATTACCATATTTTATCCACTAGAGATAGTTGTATTTTAAAATTTTAATTGCGAGGCTTGCCGAGCATTTTAAAATTTTTAAATTTAACTATCGAGAGTGGATAAAATATGGTAATAAACGGGATAAAGTGGTGTAATCTTTTTCTCTAATGATCAATGATAAACAACGAGAATTGTATTCCGAATAGATTTGGCGGGAAATAGCACGGGGCTTTATTCAACATACGTTGAATAAAGAATATTTATCTAACGGGTCAAAACCGGTTTAAACTTGCCATATCATTAGAGAATTATATTTAATCCATGTAATAATTTAAAAAATCCAGAAAAAATATACACGTCTTGTAATGCTGTTGGCAAGTCCACTTTTAAGATGTTCTAAAATTCGTTCTTGTATGTTGTAGTTAGTCAGACCTGCCCAGATACTAAAAAGTGTTGTAAGTTATCAAAACACAGCACATAAACAGTATCTGGATAATATCTGAATGCATAGGTATTCTATATCCAGAAAAATCCTTCCGCACATCAAGTGCCGCACATTTGGTACTGAAAAAGATACATAGAATTTGTATAAACGCCGTGTTTCATATGGATACTGACACAAAATTCACCAAAAGTGTTATGCATAATTAGTTATTTCAGCGTGTAAGGGTAGATTTTTTTCGTATATTTACAAACTTTTCGTGTTTCTTGTTATGATGAATTCGAGAAAATAATAAACATGATAAAAGCGAGGATAAAACATTTGTAAAATCTATTTAAAAGTTAATGTAAATCTGACATTTTTGAAGCATACTTTAATCAATAATACATAAGAAAAACTAAACAAAACAAAATAAATACTTGCAGTTTTTCTTCAGTCTATGTTATGTGTGGGAAAAGTGTGAGAAAGTGAGGAAATGACTAACACTTATTCAACAAGGATATCACAAAACTCAGCTGGACATCAGACTTTGTATACATTTATGTATAACTTTATTTGCAAATTTACGCCCATAGGGGCCAAGCAAATACAATGACAAAACATACAAGACATACAAACATATGTTTATACAACAACAAATAACATGTAAATACAGATAAATATTGAGTAACTTTGGCCAACGTGGACTTTACTTTCGCAAGTCTGTACTTTGCTTTAGAAAGTCTGCTACTGCTGACAAAAGTTGAATATTTGGATTTAAAATTTGTATTAGTTTATTGAGTGGCTGATCTTGAATAAAATCTGGATTCATAATATTTATTGATGAATATAAGTCATTTCTAGCAGATTCATTCTTGGTACAATTTAGCACAAAATGTATTTCATCATCAATTTCATTTGAACAAATTCTGTTATCTCTTGGTATATTTTGATATCTTCCGATTTCTATTTCTAAATTATGGTCACTAACCCGAAATTTAGTTAAAAGCTGTCTAGTTTTAAAATTTGATATTTTAAAAGATATATACAAGACAATGAGTCCCAGATGTTAATTGTGTAAAATAAAGATAAGGCAATGGAAATCCTGACATTATGTTACAAACTGCATATCTTAAGATTTCTTAATCATTTTTCATTGTTTGTATAAAAATGAATTAAGGAACAGAACAAAAACAATAAAAAAAAACAAAAACAAAAACAAAAACAAAAAAAAACAAAAAAAACAAAAAACAACCAAAAAAAAAAAAAAAACAAAAAAAAAAAAAAAAACAAAACAAAAACCAAAAAAAAAAACAACAAACAAACAATAAACAAAAAACAAAACAAGTAAAAAAAAGAAAAGGATATATAAAAAAAAATTAGTACTTTTTAATTGATCAAAGACAAAAATTAATTCAAATCTTTATATATTCGAAATATTTACCATTCATAGCTCATTTAATTTCAAAATAACCGTTGGGAGGAAACTTCAGGCCCAATGGTTGCCCAGTCGCTAATAAAACAACTGTTGGGAGGAATATTCAAGCCAATGAATCGGGCCAATGACGGCCCGATAGCTGATAAACCACTGTCGGTAAGTAGTTTTTGGCCCAGTTCTGGCCCATGAGGTATCAACCAACAGTTGCCGACCTCACACCGGGCCAGATCTGGCCCAGTAGTGGCATGCCATTTCCAGCAGTGCCATCAGTCAGCCAATGATGGGCAATCATCTTCTTGCTATCTGGGAATAAATTCGCTACATTTTCCGCCTTTTACTGTTACGTTATAAAAATAGACCAATATTCAATCGTATATAATAATCCATTTTTAATGACGCCAGCAATTGAATTCTGTTTTTTTTTTTCGACGAAGTATTTTACGGCTGCTTTTGAACTATTGTATCTATGGACGTTAACTTGGCAACCGTTAAAGAAGTTAAGATTATCTGTTTTCTTATTGGATACTGCTGTGATTTCAGGATACATATACGCTTTAAATATTTGCAAAAATTTCTACAGCTGAGTGAGAGAAAATAAAACATCAAAACTGAATATGTGTTATGTAAATCTGACAATAATCGACACATGCAAAGCCTTTAAATGAAAAAAGACATAATCCTGTTAATGAATATTTCTAGAACGCGACGCAATGGGATGACCTCCTTTCCCGTGGTTACTATTCGAATCCTTGCCCACATCACAGACATATAGATACATATCTATACTCTTCTCTAATCAAATGTATCAGGAGAACATTTCCATGTATTTGTGTGTAAATATCATTTATTGATTGTTTTGTTTACATGTAATAATTGTCTGATCACATGGGGTCAAAAATTAGGTCATGGTGTATTTTCTAGTTAAGGTCTTTCACCACATGTGAAAGACCTTACTGTATTTCTTCTGATTATTATTATTATTCTTTTTTTTTTCCGCGGCCAAAAGAGTAAAAGTGTCGCAACATATCAGTTTGATACTTGGTCATATTATTCGGCTTAGTGAGGGGTCGAAGTCACTGACAGCCTGAAACCGATCTATTTTTAGTAACGGAGTTATCTCCCCAAAGACCGAAAACCTTGTTATCATGTTTGCTCAAAAACCGTAACCGATATCAAAATTCTGATGTGGGGAAAATGTTGGATTCATCCTCAGGATGTTTCGTTATGCGAAAAAAAAATTTGGGGTCGCGACCCCGGTTACGCGTTTTTGACCCCGATTAATGCCGATTTCTCAAAGTTGTCGGATTTCAATGAAATTTGGTTTCCAGGTAGCTTTCATGGTCCTGATTACAAATATGGGGTCAAAGATTTTTTTTCATCCGCCATTTTCAAAATGGCCGCCATTCGAAATTTTGTTATCGCGATATCTCGAAAACGATAAAAAATTTGTGAAAACATTGTGTTGCAAAAATACTCCTCTCATAAAGATCTACATTTCTGGTT
>MJUU01017222.1:0-14490 GCA_002080025.1 Modiolus philippinarum | reverse complement strand
AAATTCATCATAGCCGTTCACATAACCTGAAAAAAAGATGAGAGTTGGATGTTTTTAAGCTAATACTGAGTTTCTTGTTCGTTCTGAATTTGATTCATTACTATTCATTTTCAGACTTTATATAGGGAATAATACATGGCAAAATCCGTATCGCATGCCGTATCTTCCCGAGTTACCGATATCAGCACAAGGGCCTCTGGCCCGAGGGCTGATATTGGTCGAGGGATGATACGGCATGTGATACAGATTTTGCCATGTATTATACAGTTTATCATATATTTAAACAGAGGACTACTAATCCGAAAAAATTCTGTCAAAAATTGAAATCGGTAAGAGAAAATGCATGTATTTTGTGAAGAGGAAAATTTCAAAATGGGCGGAAAGGACTAGAAGTTTTGGACTAAATCTAACATGTAAAGGAAAAAAGTTTGCTAGATTTCTTTAACTGATCCTCACAAAACAATTTCATCCCAAACAATTCTTTGTTATCCTCCCCCATAAAAATTTTGCCCCCCAAAAAAATTTTGCCCCCCCAAAAAAATTGCCCCCCAAAAATATTTTTTAATAAAAAAAGTAAAATTGAAAAAAAAATTCGAAAAAGGGTATGTGATAAAGGGTAAGCCATGCGATAAAGGGTATGCGATAAAGGGTAAGCCATGCGATAAAGGGTATGCGATAAAGGGTATGACGTCATAGTGTGAATACGGAATTAATGTCATGCACTGTATCACATATTCAAAACGCCTGTATTTATTACTAAATATATGATAAATTCAAGTAAAGCCTATAGTTTCCGATAGTACTACCCTTTTGAACAATCTGATAATGATATCGGATCTCCTTTTTCTTCTTACAGCCTTTATTTTTATACCTTTTTTATTTGAATACATCAGTTGTTTTAGGGTCCCTACTTACATATGTCTACGTTTTTGGTGACTTGTTGGAATTGGTGACTTGTTGGAATTGGTGGTGTTTTTTTTTTTTCTTTTTATATTTTTTTGTTCTTTTTGTCTTTTTTTCTTTTGTTGTTTTATTTTTTTTTTCTTTTTTGTTTTGTTTTGTTTATTGTTTTTTGTTTTTTGTTTTTGTTTGTTTGTTTGTTTGTTTTTTTCATTGTTTTCTTTTTTCATTGTTTTTTTTGTATGTTGTATTGTTTTATTTATTAAATTTATTTTTTTTATTATTTCTCCAATGATTCTAGTCCTTTTGAGTAATTAACTCTCCCAAACGAAGTCAGAAGATTTATTGTCTGTATTACGATTCCTATTATTCTTCCATATTTGGCGCGGTGAATTTGTCCAATAATGATCTCGAGGGCAATTACACCTAGAGTCTTTACACTTCGTAGGTTGTGAGTTAAAATATTCGAATGTGCAGCCAAAATAAAAAAAAATCAATAAGAGTCTATTAAGTGTACATTTAACGGCCCAAAAGGAATAGGTTCTGCAATATTCACCCTATTGGAAAATTAATTGAATGTGTTTTTTCTTTTTTTTTTGCTGTATCATATGCCTTTCAAAACATATTAGTACTAATTCTATTTTTGAAACAAAGTTGTCTGTTGTCTATAATGTAAGTTAGAGTTTTCAATACTGAAAATTTAAATGTAAATACTGTTGGAAACCATACCGGGATATTGAAATTTTGAAAAATTCATATTCTCTTATTATAAACAAATTCTGAATACAGAATTTTTGTATTATCAGGATTATAAGAGAGCCCATTTTCAAATGTTATGTTTGTTATGTTTTTAAAAGTGTTATGTTTGATCATCTTGATGAGACGCCCATTGTCTCCAAGATACAAAATGTACATGTATTTGATTGGTCTTCACAAAAAGTTACAATAGAGACAAAACCTTGTCTCTGACCTTGACCAGTGATATTGATGGAATTTGACTTTTGGCTCAAATTGAAGGTCTCCTTTAATGATAACTTAAAAAAATATCTGTTCAATTTATTATCTGAAACTGTTTAAAAGTTATAGATCGAATATCGTTTTCCGAAACCCGTCAGGGGCAATAACTCTGCATGGAGTCATCCTAGAGTTTTGTTCCCAATGTAAATAATGTAGCCCTTCTTATTTGGAACAGTTTTGCAAATATAATGACCAATCATGTCATACGTTTTCCGGAATTATCAAATAAAAAGGTCAAGGGTCACTGTCAAAGGTCAACAATGACCTTCAACCTGGTACTCAAATGGGAAGTCTCCCTCACTTCCTTTACAGATTACTTTAAACATAGATGTTTGCTATATTATCTGTCAGTCTTAAAAAGTTATTCGTAAAAAATCATTTAACAAACGCGTTAAGGGCTTTAGCTCAAAAACGGTTCGCCTCACAGTTTTTGTTCAAATAAACCTAATGAAATCTCAATGAGAAAAGTATTTTCACTATATAATATTTTCATAGTAAGTGACTTATTATTTTTCAAATGGTGAAATATGTCGAGGTCACAGGAAATAAAGGTTTATTTTGCATCTAAGATCAACTGGTATCAAATTACAAACCTGTTCAGATATTATGTAATATTTTGCAAAATTTAAAGAATTTCCCATTTTTCAAGCCCCTGTCAGACTTTTACCAAGGTTAAAGGATGGAGATACTCTAAATAAGTTAGAATAAATGAATTGCAAGTTACATATGCATGAAAAGTTATGATTTTATCCAGAAAATGCTTGAAAATGCTAAAATTTATGTTTTCTTATATTTTTATATATCGCTAACTTGAACGATAGCCTCATATAAAATCCCATTTTATCAAAATGAGATATTTTTTAAACATCAAGAATTTTATTTATATTTGTAGTAAATATACTGAATGAACCTATTATACACAAATCTGAGTGTTGAAAAGCTCTAAAGCTTATTCTGAGTGCCATTTTATGTTGCATCATATCATAATATGAGATTTTCAATAATTTAATATCCAATTTTTACAACAAATTGCAATTTTATTCATAGTTGCTCATATTTTTCACAACAATGATGCTTTGATTCGCATATTGAATTTGACCAGTGAGCTAAAGCAGATAAAGACGAATAATTGAACTTTTTAAACATTTAATGACCTATTAAGGTTGGACTCTACTAAATGACGAATCAGCTGCAGCATAGTCAAAAATAATACTTATATAAACAAAGCCATGTTTCTTTCGCTTTAGATACAACTGTCAATATTGACAATATCCGAGTTCTTAAACGCTCTTGTCATCATGAAACACTTCCGAATTGACAAGCATTTTGAATCAGCCAGCCTCATTACATGGGAAAAATACTGAAGCCTTATCAATGATGACACGTGTGCCCAAGGATATGAAAAGGAAAATTCGTAATTTGCATACCCCATGAAGCGATAGAAATTTCTTATTAGACTTTAAAGTTGGGTCATCGTTTGGATATCTTACTTGGCAGACGTGCCACTTTGAGAAAATCATACCGCCGCATAAAGTGAACTTCAAGTAATTATGAAAATTCACAAAACGTTATAATGGCCGCCTGTGGAAAATATTTAGTAGAGTTTGACCTGGAAACGCAATTGATCGAAATCCAACAACATATCTAGGGGTCAAAAACGCAAAATCAGGTCTCCACAAACTTTTTTCTTTGCATGACAAATATCCAGAGAATGAATGCAGCATTATCCTCACTTCAGAATATTGATTTCGGTTAGGTCTTCTGAGTGTACTTGATAAAAATATTCGGGGAGATATATCTGTAACTAAAAATTCAGTAGGGTGAAGACATATCCTCTCGTAGAGTTAATTTTAACCAGTAATAAAAGCTTCTCTAAGTTAACTTAGATCATTTTCAAGTTAACTTAGACCAGTCATAGAGCAATAATAACTAGAGACTCTAAAGAGCCTGTATAGCTCACCTGGTCCATGGCTGACATAAACTGCAGCCCAAATTACCTAAATGTTAAACCGTCTTATTTTCTAGAAGTTTCAAAGGAGAAGATATTTGAACGTGTTTTCCCCATAAGGTCCAATGTTAAACTATGTTCTCCACTAGTGGCCGAGGTGCAGACTTGTCAGACATATATTTAAAGAAGACCACTAAAGGCCTGTTGTGACCAAGTTTGATTCCAACTGACCAAGTAGTTTAAGAGAAGAAGGTCTTTGAATGTGTTTTCCCCTAAGGGTCAAATGTGAAATTGTGACCCCCGCTGGCGGCCATCTTCGAGTAGATGCGGACTTACCTTACACATTCTTCATTTGCGACCAACTACGGACAGTTATCACCAAGCATGGTTCCTTTTTGGCAAGAAGATTCAGTGGTTTCCATGGTAATTGATAGCTCCTCTATCCATTACAACCAATTTCAGACCACCGTTCAAAAAAAAAATTTGGGCAGGGGTTCCACTTTCAATCCAGGTAATACATATTGCTTAAATCAAACATTCCAAATCCCCCTTTCAAAAAAAAATTCGACAGGGGTTCCCCTTATAATCTAGTTTATGCATATTTTTGAAATTTTGGAGTAAAATATGTAGTAGAATACTTTCTTTCAAAGATCTTGTTTGATTTCTGTGAAAATTGAAAGCTCCGCTATCCATAACAACCCAAGAATGACCACTATTCAAAACAAAATTGGGCAGGGTTCACAGCTTCTTGAAATAGAACAAAATTAAACATTTAATTAAAATCAGCAAATAAAGCCAAAAATCACATTTACCTTTGTCCCACAAACCATGAAATCAATTAGGTTCGTCCTCTGATCATACGTGATGTCTATGATGCCAAGTATCATTTCGATGTGTGACATGGTTCTGAAGATACTGTGTGGAAACAGATCAGATGTCAAATTTTTGTTAAATGTTTAGCAGGTTGTGACCTTCGCCTTTGTCGCACAGACCTCAAACTCAATAGGGCTTCTCCTCTAATAATAAGTCATGTCTGTGCAAAGTGTATATCATGCGGAAACCAACAGTTGACGCCCAGACACCTGGATGCCCAAACACCATTAATCAAGTAAAAATGTAGTTCTTGGCATACTTAACACATTTGCATTTAAATTTTAACCTATTTTTCAGATTGTTTTTGAAATAAAATGCAAAATGTAAAAAAAATGAAAAATAATTACCAATAAAAGGCAAAAACTCCTATATCTGTATTCAGATTTTCATCAAAAAAATGGATCGTGATATGCTGAACACCTTTGCAATTCAAAATTTACCTCTATCTGTTTTAGTTTCTTTGATAAAAAATAACACAAATTAAAATTAAAAAAAAAAAATTTCAGAAGAAGAGCAATAACAGTCAGAAACCCAGTTGAAATCAAACAAAAGAATTGGAACTCTCCCTATAACGAGGTAAAAAAAGTGATAAAGTATTTTTTAAAGTTTTCGCTTTGCTTCTAAAAGTTAATTAGAGATATGTTTTGGTTGTTTTTGTCACATATTGATATTGATATGATGTTTTTCATATGATTCCCACAGAAATAAAAGTGACAATAAAAGTCCGAATCGATCAAAGGAAGAGACCAGTAAGGAAAATCCGTATAACATTCGACTGAATCAGGGGAACACAATCCGACACAGAACATTTTTGGCAAGCCGTCATAATCCCGACTTGGAACGGGCATTTTATAAATAAAATGGTGGGTTAAACCAGGTGTATTGATGCATCAACCTCCTGCTTATATAACGATTAACTATAGCTTCTGAGTGCACAGATTGTGTTAAATGTCAAAGCCATAATATTGTCAGGGCGCACTACACTATTTCAATACGCCAATGTTTGACAGACCTCGAAAATAGTACTATAAAAAATACTGCCTTTTCATTTGTAGTGACTCCAGCCAATTGATACATGTTATAATCATAAAGATCATAGAATATTTCTAGATGAATGACGGAGAGCAAAGAACAGTTGAAAAAACATGATTAAGTAGCATAACAAGCTAGAACGGATCGAATAAAATACGACCAAATACCGAAAATTCTCTGTTGCGACTATGTACAAAATTAACCGGAACGTTTCAATTCAATTTTATTTTCTTATTTGACCATACAACATATGGTTTAAATGTATTAATATAATCGTGTTGGTGATCTGATAACGGAAAACAAGTTCCCGCACCTAGGAAAATTCATTTCTATATTATTGGAATTTTTGAAATCCCGGAATTTAACATACGAGTCAATGGGAGGCCGAATTAGTGTTGTGCCTCGGATCCTGTCAAACATAGAATTTTTCTCTAATAGGTAAAATGTTTTTGTCGTTCGATGTACAAGCCTAGTCTCATACAGGTAAAATATTTTTGTCGCTCGGTGCACAAATCACACTACAGTTGCAAAAAGAGAGAAACATCAAGAAAGAGGCCAAAACTTAAAGAAAACCGTCTTCAATAAAATTGGAAATAGGAATTGAATATTTATCAATCAAATCTGGATATCGTCCAATAAATTTCTTCAGAAAACTTATTAATCTGCATTTCTCGAAGCCCTGATTTAAAAGTTTACGAATTAAACATCTGTGTCGTTTTAAAAAATCTTGATAGTGACTACATGCTCTAGCGTAACGGATTAATTGAGAAATATATACTCCATATGATGGGGAAGACGGAATATTACTGCCGAGGTGTGGAAAGTTTACAATATCAAAATTGAAATCGTCTCTTTTGTCATAAATTCGTGTGCTGAGGTTGCCACTGTCGTCAAACTCCAAAAGTAAATCTAAAAACGAAACAGAATGGTCAGTGTCTGTAGTCTCCTTTATTTCAAGTTCTGTGGGATATATAAATGGAATATAGTCGGCAAAGTTACTATTATTAAGCGACAAGACATCATCAATATATCTGTATGAGTAATTAAAGGATCTAGCCTCTTCAATTTTATTTTGTTTGACCAAATTTTGCAAAAATTCTGTTTCGTAAGTGAACAAAAACAGGTCGGCTAAGAGAGGAGCACAATTCGTTCCCATTGGAATGCCGACTGTCTGTTGGAATATCTTGCCCCCGAACTGGACAAATATGTTGTCAATGAGAAATTCCAGCATGCTGATCACCTGTTCTTCAGTGTAGTATCGTGTGTTACCCTTTGGTACTTTGTTAGTAAAACATGTAGATGTATATGCTAAGGCTACATATTTAAAGCTCTGTCCTTTTTTGTAAGTAAATGCGTTCTTGATAAGATCAATCAAACGACTTTTCAATTTTGAATTGGGCAGAGTAGTATAGAGTGTAGAAAAATCAACGAGTGGATCTTTGAAAGTGACCGGGTTTTCAAGTTGTTCAGAAGATCTTTAGAATTTTTTTGTTTCCTCATATGATTGATGCTACTACGTGAATAAACAGTGTCATAATATTTTTGCTGGCCTTCTTTCACAGCAGTCAAAATCTTAGTTAGGATAATGGACAGTTCTTTAGTAGAACAACTGGAAGAGCCGGCAATGTACCGTTGTTTGTACGGCCACTTATGAAGTTTGGGTGTCCAGTACAAACTAGGCAAATCATTAGATTTGTCATTGGTAGAAATGTTTAATGATTCCATAAACGATTTATGATTTGCCAGGATTTCGTCTTTATCTATAGTAATATTTTTGTATGTGGGGTTGCCTGAGCTATTTTCTACGCCAAGTTCTTGTATAAGGCAATCATAATAGTGGTTTTTGCACACAAAAACAACATTGTTTGCGGCTTTGTCTGCTGGGACGACGACATACTTTTCCATACTTTTCGTGAAGGGATGAAAGACAAGATACAGCGTCACCGTCTTTGAAGATAGATTCTGGTGTATTCTGTACGCAGTTTTTCAATTTATGTATTCTGCGTAACACTAAAGACCGGATAGCTTTTACCCACCCTGACAATGTGTGATGTCATCAACTTCAGATTCACGCTTGATCCAGGATCTGGCATATTCCTCAACTGCGTCCATAATGATCTTAAAATTATGATTCCAGTTGATACGTTGAGGTTTCTTGAACTTCGGGCCTTTTGAAATAATTTTCCTGAGACCATCGTGGTCAATGATATCCAGATTACCTGTAATAACGTGGCCAGAGGGTTGGTATATAAAAGGTGAACTGGAACAATCATACGTCAGAGGATTTTTAGAGTAAACTTCAATATCTAGGTCCTGCAATGCTTTTCTGTAATTAAAGATATGCTTTGCGATGGTGTTGGAGTAGCTGTAGGAAATAATGGGACTGATTGATTATTGAAGTAGACAGGAATTTTCGATATTACTTGTTTGTGATTAAGTATATTGCTTAGATTAATAGCGTCAATACCTTTGTTCTTAAATGGTATATGTAAAAATTTCCTGTTACTGTTATGTAATTCTTCAGTCCTGACATGTTTAAACAGTCTAAATTGTGCTACATCACAGATAATACTGCAGAGTCTATATTGTGGAGTCAGTGGATTAACTCCACTCTGATCAAGACTATAGTCTCGCAGTTTTTTCAAGAACGACACAGGTAAGGAAAATAAAATTGTTCTGATATAATGGAGTCCAAGTGGATGTTGAAGGTTGGACAATAGATCTTGAAACATTTTCGACTGTGACCTACATTTAGCTGCCCTTTTTACATTTGGACGATGGTATGTCCTAGTGCCATGACTACGGATTGTTCTCTTGTTGGTATTGAACGAACGCATGACGTTGACTTCATTACATGCTGGACTAGATAAATTTCCCACTCCCTTAATGTTGTCATTACACCCGTATGGCATAGCAGTGCCTAGTTCTTTAATCCAGTAAGGTTCTCTGTCTGTCCTATATGGTGCACTAAGTACAGGACTATTAGTATGATGGTATATTTTTTCAACGAATCGCACCTTCATTGAAAGAGCAGGATCATGATCAGGTTGATTAAAATGGTTGTAAAGCATCCGATATTGTGGATCTTTATTATCATACCTGTGTTGGTTCATCCTGCTCCGAAGTGACTGACGAGTTTCACCAACATACAGAAGACCACATAGAGAACATTCGATGCCATAAATGACATTTTTTGTTGAACAATCCAGGGGTTCATAAGATTTGGTAACGTATTTACGACCAGTTAATTCACTTTGGAAATCTGGAGAGATAAAAGATTAGATACTGAAGATAAAACGCTATCGTTATTACAAAATTATCAAACATCGGTCAGAACAGTGGTTACTTTCTAAACTGTACCGTTTTTGGCATAGTTTTATTTTTTAATGAAAAAATCAAGGGTATAGTAGAAAGAATGTGCTTTCATTTGTATCCATTGAAAAGTTCGCACATAAATGCCACGATTTTATATTTAATTTCAAAGTTGGACATATTTTAGCGGGAATAAAAACATTTTTTCAAACGAGTTCACCGAAGTCTAACTTAGCCCAGCATAAACTATAATCAATGAACACTGATTCAATACAAATTCCATGTTATTGCTACTAAGAAAAACGTTTTTTAATTAAAGATATTGACTATCATTTAAAACATTAAATGTGAACTTGAAGCGAAATATTGAAATATCTTTATTCTAAACAGAGATCAACCATTAAAGGAGTTTTTGTTTTTAAATACTGAAGACAAAACCCGATTTTTTATTTTTCTTTTGCCTCAAGAGTTTTCGTTAATTTTTTTTCCGACAATTTCTTATTTGAAATTAATATTGCTTTTTCTAGAATTTCTTTTTTAACCTTTTTGCATTACATTTTCATGAAGTCTTGGGATTGATATTTGTTTTCGGGTTTCTATGGCATCTCATCCATATGGAGACGGATAAGCTTCTGAATCGTATTGAAGTATTGTATTTGTTTGTTTCTTTGCAAATGAATATGTAAAACCAACAATAAACCAAATTCAGGCACGAATTAAAAAAAAACCTCTTCAAGGGAAAAGATCTTTTCGTATTCATTCTACCATACTTTTTTAAATGTTAACTTATACATGTAATTCAAAATTAAATGTATGTACGATATCAAATCCCAACCTCCTTTGCGACAAGATGTAAATGTCTACACTTTTCCATTAAAGGGTGGCGCGAGGAGTGTTCACCTCCCCTAAAACAAAAAAGTAAGGTAATATCGGAGTTTTTTTTTCCAAAAATTTCTCTAAACAGGCGCAGATCCAGACAATTTGAAGAGGCGCGAAAATTTTTAAGGTATTTTCTTACTAAAACACTAGGATATTCATTAAAAATACATGATTGTCCAGAATAAAGGGGGGTTCCAACCCACGGACCCCCCCCCCTTGGATCCGCCAATGCTAAAAATATATTGGTCTTTTTTTTAATAGCATCCCATCTAATTATACATCCTGAATCTGTCCTGACATATTGGTATTAAAATAAATTTCCGTTTCCTGCTCTCCATATATCTTTGTATTTTTCCGTAAATAAAATAGTTAGTCCTCACCACATTGGCTAGTGATCAATTTGTAATTAATACAATCCCATCTAATTGAGAGAAAAAAAAACAAGAGGGTCACAGGAACCTATGTTCCTCAACTATGTCAATCGCCGAATCGACGATAATTCCAATAGTATTATACTATAGTATAAAGTATTTTACCGAATATCAAAATTGTAAGAAGGAAACTCGACAAAGATGCACAAGTATGTATGTGAAGATGGTGCGATGAGAGGTTTCATGGTTCTCCAACAATGAGGAAGAAAATTAAGCTTGAAGGTCACGAGTCCTGTTACGATTTTTTCTGTATATACAAATTGTAGTAAGTTACAATTTTTTCATAGTTCAAGTATATGCATTGCCTTGTGTGAAAAGTCTTTTAATCCACCTTAAATTGTTAAAGAGTTGTCGACTAATTTTGGTATGGTTCGTACACTCAAGAAAAGGGTGTTTTTTTTTCTTCTAGTATGCTTCATTCCTGAGCATTGATATGAACTTTTTCAAATCGAATTCAGAAAGGAAGCTACAAAGTGCAATTATAGGTTGTCAGTAGTCCTTGCCTGGCTGTCGACATTTGTGACTTGTCAACGGGTTTGATTTATGAAGAGGTCTATGAAGTGAATTTTAAGATTTTTAGGAATCTGCATAACAAGTAAATTGTTCAATGGTGTTGTTCAAGACAATTTACAGTTAAGGCATTAGCAGTTTTTACAGTAAACACGAGATGTAATGTTTTTATCCTAAAAAAGCAAAAAAGGCCACTATTTTGCTAAAAAAAGTCTAATCTTACTGAAGTCTAGCCGGATAATGATATTGTTGAACTTAATTTATTAGTCTGATCAAAAACATGGTAAACTTGCCATTAATTTATGTCACAATTTGAAGCTGGTTATTGAAACGACATTACGGGCTAAATCGACGACACTGACGCTAGAATTATAGTATAACTAATTGACCGTCGTGAATATCAATAAAAATGTCACGAGTGCCGAACAACGCAGAAGGATTTAACGAGTTGCAGAACTTGCTCTGCAACGAGTTAAATCCACTGCGTTGATCGACACGAGTGACATTTTTATTGATATTCATGACGGCCGATTAGTTATGCTTTTTATTATATAGATTTTCTACTCAAAAACCGAGATTTTAGATACGGATTATTTTTTTTCATGTCAATACGCCAGTTGTTTACTTGACGACGACATGGAAGAGATATTGTGACGTCGCTTCATTAAGACGTCATCCAGTGACTAGAAATCCTTTATTTTCACCGATGACAATATGACATTTATTTAACTGAGAAAACGTGATATATCACCGCTATCTATATAATAAATACAGTTATTTCTTTTCAAATGACACATATACGATTGCTACTTATTTACGACCCCAAACCGCCGCGTCCATTTTGGAGGTACAAGTTTTTGGCTAGATTTTGAAGAGTTCCTAATTTAAAGGGTAGATAATTTTCGTCAACCGGGTTTCTGACTGATATACCCGAAATGGGTTTCAGATTTTCTTCAAAATCTCAGGGTAGGTAGATATTGTCATGCTGATCACTTTTATTACGTGTCAGATTTTTATATCTCCCCGCCTCAGAGATGGGAGATATATTGTTTTTACTCGTGGGTTCCGTCACAAAATTTGTGTTCGCTTGTTTGCAAAAACCACTGCACTCACGATGTCCAAATTTTCAGCCAGCTATATCAGTTTGCATTTGATGTATGTCCATGTACTTTTATGTGTTAATTAGTCAAACTGTTAATGAGATATTTGCTAATTAAAATTGTTACTAAAAATAGTATTTGTACTGATAACAGTCTAAACAGGTAAAATTTAAAAGCCAACAGACAAAATCTAGTGAAGAGACGAATTAAAGTTGTGTTGTGCACAGTTTAGTTAATTTATAAAAAACATACCTGTACTTATGTTTATGTTAGTAGTCTGATAAATTCCACATTAATTCCAATATAAGATAAACCTTCTACAGTTACGGACATTTGGAATATCTTGATCAAAACGACGTCATACTCATATGCAATGTATTCTCAACCCTCACCCACCAAATTATAATTTGATTTCCGATTTAATTGAAAAATTATTTATTTCGTATCTTAATTTTGATTGTCAGTTAATACATGTAGTTACACCTAAACATTTTATAGTCATTGCTGCATACGACACTTGATGAGAGATAATACTACTGGATGGTATTTATGAAATTGATACCTTATCTTTTCATAAAAATAATGTGACAAAAAAGTTATATTAAACATTTAAAGACAGTACAACACATAAAAATGTGTACCAGTTAATAAACTCTCAGCTGACAATGGTATCTCAAACTTTTTCAATTAACAAAACACACTATGGAAAATAATTAAGTATCATAAACATCACCCCTAGAACATATTATGTTAGGACGGGGAGATATAGTATTCGTTTCGAATACATTCCTCTTAGTTGATATCTGTAACGGTTTTTGAGTTATTTGCCAAAAACAGCAATTTACCCCATGTGCTATTTTAGTAACCTTTTATAAGGTCACCTGTGTTGACCCGATGTACAGCCGAGGGCAAATATAGGTGATCACAACCAAATACGACTGTCCGAGAACATTATACAGGATAAATATGAAAATATCCAATAAATGACACCTTTATTAACCGAAGATATAAGAGCACAAGCATTATAGATTTTTATTGATTTTTGGTTAAATCTATTTTTTTCTCATCCTTAACAAGCCTCTTTGATGGTATAACGATCCCGTTTAGGTTCTGTCCTATGTTTTTGTCGCACACTCAGATACGGGATTTGGCTGCCGAGTAATATTGTCAGCTACAAGTGATATTTGACTATTTATAGCGCTATGTCATTAATTGGAACGTAATCATAGCACGTTGAATAAACGAAATCTTCTGAGTTAATTTTTTTCTAAATGGATTAAAATCAATAGTTTAAAAGAAAAAAAGTTGACATATGCGAAAAGGAAAACTAAGAGTAACTTAACCAATATGGTCAATTTATTTATATAAGGCATTTGCTCTGTATTAATTTCTATACAGGGAAAATGCTCTGTTTTTATCACATTGGTTTGGGCCCAATAAAACTACTTAAACCGTACTGCAGCAGGTTTGCGCCTGTCCTAAGTCAGGAAATTTATAAAGTAGTGTGTCTTGAGTAGTATAGGACGTTACCCTAGACCACTTTTTGTCGAGGACCCCATAGTGCATTCTTTGTAAAATATTTTCATTTTCCCTCAATTTTCCTTAAAATATGCAAATTAGTTCAGGAGGGACTTTTTGTGCTAATATAGAGGGCGCTGCAATCGTTATTGCTAAGTGTATCATTGACCTTTGGCCTGGTCCCCTAGGTGTTGTCATTGGTTTTGCCTACTGGTCCCGTCTTTATCCCAGCTTTGACTTTGCTTTTACCCTAACCCTAATCTATTTTTTACTACACCTAGTGTTGACCTTTGACCTTTGGCCTCGTCCTGAGTGCCTCGCTTTGACTTCACTAGTCCATAGTGTTGTCACTGGTCTCGCCCTACAACTATCCAAGGTACTTTCCTATATCTCGCCTTCTACTCTGGTCTCGCCCTTCTTCTATCCATGTCCACTGGTCTCGTGTTTATCCCAGCTTTGACTTTGCTTTTACCCTAACCCTAATCTATTTTTAACTACACCTTAACCATTGTCTCTAGAACCTTTTGGTTATAGTGTTTCATTGACTTTGGCTTTGACTTCTCTAGTCCATAGTGTTGTCACTGGTCTCTCCATAAAAGCATAAAGTTAACTAAGACTAAAAATTGATATAAAACATCTAAACCTATGAACATTAACACGAATGTGAACCAAATAATATAAACATAACGTCAATTATGACAATGAAATGACCCAAACTATGAAAACCTATGAATGTGAACACAAAATACAAATGTACAAGCATAAATGTTAAAGAATTAACATAAAGTGATACAAACCATCAACACAAATTGATATTGAATCAATATGAACACAAATATAACAAAACACTACAACTTAACATCACAAACACAACATAACATGACAACATAATAATATGAACTGTTATATGAAAACAATATGCTACGTCAACTATGTCTAAGAGCTGAAACAAAACTTTAACATAACGATG
>MJUU01017216.1:0-31648 GCA_002080025.1 Modiolus philippinarum | reverse complement strand
CATACAAAATCTCTGAATAGATATTGTCCAATCAAATCTAGGATTATTGTAAACAAATAAAGTCTCCACCCATCTATTGTATTGAAGCCATCAATCTTAGTTTTAATGCCTGAGCAAACAAAGCAAGCAAGGTAACCAAACTTTTGTTCAACATGCTTGAGTAAAATAGCTCTTAACACTCCACCCGTTTGTACATAGTTGTGCATTCTATATATTACAATTGCTGCATAATCTTGCATTAACTCTGTTCTGGAAAATCCTATTCCGATCAAATATTCAAAGAAAAATCCAAAGATATGTTTGATTTGAAAGAGGTTTAGTTGTCATTGGGAGAACACTTATGAGAAGAACGTGATACACGAAAAAAGGGGGTACAATTTATATTCTATGTTTTTTTAAGTAATCAATTAACGACTCAAACCAACGTTTACTTGGTGATTCTTTTATAATTGAAGATGATTATTTTAAGTGATAATAATAAATTATTTAATTTTACAGAAACAGGAAAACAGTAAACACCTAAAATGGCTGGAACTACAATCATATGCCACAATTTACCAGCGAACTGCACTAGTAAAACAATAATGAAAGCAAAAGACAAACATAAATGACGATGGGAACTCGGAATAGCCGGACTTGGTACCGGCACTAGCAAAAGCCAGTGGTAGGGTTAAACCGTTTCCCTATAGTATAATAAACATGCGAATAAAACCCAATACAGGTAGGCTACTAACTCAATGACAACTATCTAGGAAAAGGAAAGCATATGACAAAACGTATTTTAGAAAGATGGGTCAAGGAGTGCTCGCCGCTAAACTGCCGGCTAGCTCAAAGAATCTAGTCTGCTGGTAAAACACTGTCGCACTACGGAAGAAACATTAAACTCAAAACTCCCCTAAGTCTTTATTTCAGGCGAGTAATTTCAATAACAAAAATGATTTCTGGAAAATGTTTAAGTTGTATCCCTTTATCATGTTCATTCTGATTCTGTACCACTTCTGTATTCTAAGACAGGCTTAATCAATGCGGATTTTACTTTCCCTCATACAAAAGCAAAAAAAAAAAAAAATAGCCGTGTGGTAAGGTGGTTGGTTAAAGTTGAAATTTTCCCCTAGCTGGTCACTGTGCTTTCCCTCAGGTTTTTTTCTAGTTTTTTACGTGACTTGAATTCCATTTCCTACTGTTGAGACATTGATTTGCTTAATTTTAAAAGCAGGAAGAAATTATTGAACTAAATGATATGTTTTGGAACACAATACGCCTAAAATCGTTTCTTTTTGGAAGATAACATCACTTCGAAACATTTTGCAGATACAAGGAGACATGTCGTCATTTCCAACTTTACTTTATGTTAATGTTACTATTAGTGTATCGTGAACTCTTGCTTTATCCAATTTATCAGCAAACATATTCTGACTACAAATATTAAGGTGGTATACCAAGGTCAAGGACATAACTCTTATAAAATAGTAATGGTGCATTACATGATACCCCGCCACGTTTCACAAAATTTCTAAGTTAAAAGGGCATAACTCCAGAACTATGTGTACCGCTGAACCCAAAATTATACTTGGGCTGTGTTTTGTGGTAAACAATTTACATACAAAGTTCGAAGACAGTATGTTATTTCATTCTCAAGTTATGAGTATGAAGCCCTAAAATTCGCAAAATTTGAAAGTTTCAAGGGGCATAACTTCAGAACCCCTTGGACCTCTAAACCCAAAATCGCACTTGGCCCGAGTTTTGTGGTAAACAACTTACATACCAAGTTGGAAGACCTTGTACTTTTTCCTTCACAAGTTGTCAGTCGGAAACCCTAAAATTCGCCAAAATTTCAAAGTTTCAAGGGGCATAATTCCAGAACCCCTTGGACCTCTGAACCAAAAATCGAACTTGACCTGATCTTCGTGATAAACAATTTACATACCAATTTTGAATACCTTGTGTAATTTCATTTACAAGTCACCAGTCGGAAACCCGAAAATTCATAAAATTTCAGTTTCAAGGGGCATAACACCAGAACCCCTTCGACCCCTGAACCCAATATAGAACTTGACCTGAGTTTTGTGATAAACAAGTTACATACCAAGTTTGAAGACCTTGTGTTATTTCGTTCACAAGTTATCAGTCGGAAACCCTAAAATTAGCAAAATTTCAAAGTTTCAAGGGGCACAACTCCAGAACCCTTACGACCTCTGATCCCAAAATCGAACTTGACCTAAGTTTGGTGGTATACCAAGGTTGAAGACCTTGTGTTATTTCGTTCACAAGTTATCAGTCGGAAACCTTCGGGGGACGGACGGACGGACAGACGGACACACGACTTAGGGTATCACATAATACCTCGCCACTTCGTGTGGCGGGGTATAAAAAATTACTTGTACGTTTGTTTTAATCCTTTTTATAAATATATTCTAATCTTCTAAATAATATTGATGAGTTTAATTTTTTCGTCCTTTAATTTCAGCTTCCGCTACATAGACGATGTGCTTTCTCTTAATAATCCTAAATTTAAGGATTATTTACATCAGATCTATCCAAATGAACTGAAACACCTACTTCAGCTTCGTACCTAGATCTTTTATTGTATATTGACGAAGATGGACGTTTGAAATCTAAGCTATATGACAAGCGTGATGATTTTAATTTCCCCATTGTGAACTTTCCCTTCCTTAGCAGCAATATACCTGCCTCTCCGGCCTATGGAGTGTACATTTCACAGTTGATTCGTTACTGTCGAGCTTGTAGTTTGTACAGTGATTTTTTAAATAGAGCAAAAACACTGTCCCAAAAGCTGCTTAGTCAGGGATTTGTTCAACCTTTGTTAATTTCATCCCTCAAGAAATTCTATGGCCGTCACCATAGCATCATTGAAAGATATGACGTGTCAGTATCCCAAATGAAAGTGGACATTTTCAGCTAGATTCACGTCTTCCCGGATTTGACTACCGACTTTGACATTTTCCCGGATTGAATCACTCACAGTGTGACGGGTGCTGTTAACAGAGCAGGACATGCTTACCCTTCCGGAGCACCTGATGTCACTCTCAGTTTCACTGGAGTTCACACTGTGAGTGCCTTTGTTCTGAATGTTGTGGTTTCTGGTTCTGTGCTTTGTGTCTGTCCGGCGTCGTTGTTTTTGTGTCTAACGTCATTGTTTTCTGTGTTCTCGTTTTTGCCCTGTCTTTGGACTTCGATTTTTATGACTTTCACCCCTTTGTTCCTTCGATATTCTACTGCCGTTGTTTTCACATAAATGCTTAAAGGACATTGATAAAACTGCCTGGTTCAAACGTCATACTGATTTAAAGAGTTATATCCCTTAAATAACAAAGTGAATTTAGTTTCTGCATGCGCCTTTCGACAACTTATGCTCTTAAGTGCAGATCAAATCAAAACATTTAGAAATCCATAAACCAAAATGTGTGTAAAAGCTGATAGAGGTCAAATTACAAACAAGACCTAAAAAGGAAAGCCAAAATCAGCTAAGGACAGAGCTATGCAAGAGATACTCCTTAGGTTTTAACAAAATTTTCTTAAATTTAGATAAATAAAATTGTTTTTAGGGTCTACTACCTTAAGAAGAAATATAATAAAAGTGAAAATTTTCACCTTCACTCAGGTAGGTGATGGTCATTCCTGAAGTTCATAGAATCAAGGTTTTGAAATTAATATGTTTATGTTTTAGAACATCTATCAAACATCGTTTCAAGCAAAAAGTATTGATAGGTCAGTGTGCCCATTTTTGAGAAATGGCCAGAAGTGCCAGAAATTTTGGCGGGAAACCGAACTCCTCTAGATTTTCATTTACTTTGCATTTAAGCTATCGACCTTTGAAATATAATGAAGATATATCAAGAATTTCATTAAAATTTGTCAAAAGTTTAATCAGATGTATACAAAAATAATTTGAAAACAAATGTGAGGTTCAGTGTGCAAATGTTTTAATGCATCATGATGGATAAAATATGAAAATTCCGAAAGTCAGTTAAAAAATCTGAGGAGTGACCATCCTTTTTTTTTTAACAATAGTGACCATCCTTAATGTAATATCCATTGTCCACATCTGCAGTAACCAATCCCGATTTCGTTTCCATATGTAACTACAGTTATATGACATGAGTGAGTTCGCAAAGCAATATTTCCCTGTGCATTTAAAGTAAAAACGATCACTTTTAAAAACATTCAATAGAATCAATGGCAGATGGCAGTAGAATACCGAAGGAACAAGGAAAGCGATGACTAAAAAATCGAAGTCCAAAGACATGACAAAACGGTAACAGATAAAAACAAAGACAAAACAAGGACGTGCGACAGCTACAATGCATGGAAATAAAAAAGATAACATTAAAAACTTAGGCACTCATAGTTCATTTCTTGTCCAATCTGTATATTTTTATACTGCTGAAAAGAACTTGACCAACGGTTTCTGTTTGTAATTAAGAAATTATGTTTTGTTCCATAGTTTTCATTTTGTAACTATTTAAACAGGTCTACAACTTTAAAAAGTCAAGATTTGCTATATATTTGATTATAATTTTTGACATTAAAAATTCAATCTACATTTAAGTAATCTCAATAGGAAAACAACTGAACATAAAATAATTTTTTAATTTTTATATCACTGAGAGAAGCTGTTGGTTAATTCCTCTTTAGCAGTATAAAAAAATTCAAAATTCGGACAACAAATAAATACACGGAGTTTTTTAAAGAGTGACCGTTTTTACTTGAAATGCACACGGAAATTTTGGCCCGCGAACTCACTCATGTCATATAACTGTAAATATCGAAGGTACTGCAATTTTTTGTTTCTGCTAATGGCCATCTGGACAACTGTCACTTCAGTTAAGATCAAATTTTGGAAGTCCATAAAACAAAAAATGCATAAAGCTTATAGAGAACAATCAATAGGAAAAGCAAAAATCAGCCAAGGGCAGATCTTTGGACGAGAGAGAGATACTCCTAAGTTTTAAACTTTGTAAATCTTTGATATTTCAATCTTCCAAATAAAATCGGTTTGGAAGGCAAGCACCGAAGCACCTACAGTATTGGTGAATACCATCGGTAACTAGCAGTCCACCAGCAGACGTATCGATGCAGTGGTGATAAATCACTTAATATCGAAGTTACTGTAAATTTTGTTTTTGTTGATGTACATTTTGTTTCTGCTAATGGCCATGTCGACAACTTATGTCACTTTAGTGCATATCAACGTAAAAGGTTCGGAAATCCATAAATCAAAACATGTATATGTAGAGATGTATGCTCTTTGTTTTTCTTAGATATTGTGTACTTGTACATGAGATAATATCTCATGTGTACACTTTGTTAAATTACTAATTTATGTAAATTCTAAACCTTAGAATTAACTCCCTCCATCGTAGTTTTGTCCTTAGCTATATTTGATATTACTGATTATTCGGATTTCGTTTGGTTTTATGCATTTTAAACATTATTTGAAATTACGTATTTCCTTTGTTTGGGTTCTAGTGCCGCTGATTAGGAATTAATTTCCGAAATGGCCATACAGCTCATTAAAATTATTGCAGTTAGAGTTAACATGTGTGTTATGGTCACATGTTCATTTACTCCATATCCTTTCGTAAAATATATAGATGCTGATAAAGAAACGACAAAATCAGCCAAAAACAGATCTTTGCACGAGAGAGATACTCCTTTGTTTTAAACAAATTTGTAATGTAGATATTACATATCCAAATAAAATCGGTTTTCATGACCAGCACCGAAAGTTACTGACCTACTAGGGCGGTTAATGTCCTCCCGGACAAGCAGGCAACTGAAGTAATTTTTTATGAACAAGCTCTGTTGATACCAAATAATCTTTGTGAACACATTTTTGTAATACCAACCAATATGTCTTTAAAACGTCTTTAATGATCAGTAAGAACTACTGTTCATCTAAATATTGATATTGTGGTAATTTCTTTTTGATAGTTGTGTTAAACTCGCTGCAAATTATCATGCAGCCTGTACTCAACTGTGGAAACACTGCATACTCTTGTTCCTTATGTAACTCGAATCTTCAAACATTTTCTATCGACCTTTCTCAAAGTACAGCAAGTGATTCCGAGATGCTATCAAATACTGAACAGACTGGGGAACACACAACAATCGTAACTGCAGGTAACTTTCAAACCGGTGGAAAGACGACTACCCGTACACAATACATATCTCATGCAACAGATGACATACCCTTACAAACAACAATACAACAGAATGTATCAGGTGAGTTGGATTTAATATTTGTGTTCATTGTGAATAAAGTTTTTACTCTTGGAAAAAGCCCTGCTGGTTCAAGTCTGTGCTGCACATACATTGCACTTCGGAAATGCAGTACAATTGTCAGATTGGAATAACAGATATAAGATCACAAACTGATCTGTGGACACCCTTGTGCTGTGTTACAGTGACAAAAAAATGAACTGGTACGCTTTAATGAAGAGAATAAAACATAAAAGGCCTCCTTGGTGTATCCGAGATTTATGTTTATCTATAACACCTTATGCTTAGGTAAATACAGAAGATTTGGACAATTTCAAATCAATCGCTTACAGTGAAAATAAACTACAAATTGTGTTCCGCAGATAAAGTTTCTGTGACAGTAAGACAACATAGTATATATCCCTGAAAATTCTGCTTGACTTAAAGACCCCAATAATACCAATGCTTCTCTGAAAAAAAGTTTAATGGATTTTGAATCTGCGTTTATCATTGATCAAGTTGATGAATCAAGAAATGAACATTTATAAATGTTACTTTTTTCCTCTGACATTTGCTTTGTAAAAATAATTTGATAAAAATAACCACACTTGTAGACTTGAAAAAAATAATAATAAACTGTTGAGACTGTGTAGTGATGATGCTGTATAAAGTAAGTGAGAACAGAACCGTCATTCTAAAAAAGAATAATCCAAAGACAATAGCTACATCGAAAACACAAAGATAAAAAGACAACAAAAAGGGCACAAACGCACACATACAGATGAACAACACGGGTCCATAAAAACCATGGATGAGAATATGTGCACCGATATAGTAAGCATCTTCTGCCCCTCTTTTAAAACATGGTCTGCCTAGTATCATCATCTGAAAAGACAACCACCAATTTGAACATTTAAAATACGGTAGTAATATCAAATCCGGTAGAGGGAGCAACAATCATGAGTTTTTAAAAGGAATATTAACCAAACACAAATTAATTGAAGAGTAACTAAAAATTGTGATTTCTACCAAATTAAAATATTAAAGGTAAACAATTCATATCATTGCTATTTGTTGGGTTTAAATGTTAAGAATATATTTTAGAATCCACTTTCCAGGTACGACGTCATATTGCAAATGTGTTTGTTCTTACAATACCACGATGTACACACCTGAAGATGGCTTTAGAGACATTCTAGACCATATAAAAGTTGACAAATCTCAAACATCATCAGCAATTAGGAAACGTACATGCGCAGAGGATCATCGACCAACATCAGCTGGAATTGGATACTTTGGAATCTTTATTTTGGTATCTGTGTTCATTATCTTAGCAGTTTTTGATTGTGTTGTCATAAATACTAGACTGCGGGTGTGTTGTTAAGACTGCGGGTGTGTTGTTAACACTGCGTGTGTGTTGTTAAGACTGCGGGTGTGTTGTTAAGACTGCGGATGTGTTGTTAAGACTGCGGTTGTGTTGTTAAGACTGTGGGTGTGTTGTTAAGACTGTGGATGTGTTGTTAAGACTGCGGATGTGTTGTTAAGACTGCGGGTGTATTGTTAAGACTGTGGGTATATTGTTAACACTGTGGGTGTGTTGTTTAGACTGGGTGTGTTGTTAACACTGTGGGTGTGTTGTTAAGACTGCGGGTGTGTTGTTAAGATTGCGGATGTGTTGTTAAGACTGCGGGTGTGTTTAGCACTAAATAAATATGAAAAGGGACGTTGCTTGACGTAAATTGTGTCAATATTATAACATATTAAAACATTCTAAGTATCAGGTGTATGTATGGATCAGGAGGAAAAACATTTTAGAATATGGATTATAATTTTGAAGGTCTTGCAGATTAACAAACCAAATAAACATTTGAGCTATTTTTGCTCACTGAACCTCTAAAATCTGCAAAATTGAAATTTTAAGTATCAGGTGCACAATTAAATCAGGTGAATAACATATCCTGCAAGTTTGGTTGGAATATGACTTACAGTTTTGAAGGAGTTCAAGATTAACCAACCGAATAAACTGAGAAAAGTGTAACGAAAATTTGTACCATTTACCATATTTGTTGAAAATATTCCAAGTCGGTAAACAGGAAGTAGATGTCAGACAGAAATGAATTCGATAAGTGCAATATGGGACCCCATACCAAAATCACATACACAATTTGAAGTGGCTGTGATAAGTAGTTGCTGAGAAAAGTGTTACAAAAACTTGTACCATTGGCCATATTTGTTGAAAATACTCAGTCGGTAAACAGGTAGTAGACGTCCGACAGACCTGAATTCGATAAGCACAATATGGGACTCCATACCAAAGTCACATACAAAATTTCAAGTAGATGTGATGAGTAGTTGCTGAGAAAAGTGTTACGAAAATTTTTACCTTTGACAGTACTTGCTGAAAATATTCCCAAGTCCGTAAACAAGAAGTAGATGTCAGACAGACCTGAATTTGATAAGCGCAATATAGAACCCGATACTAAAGTCACATACAAAATTTCAAGTGGCTGTGATTTGTAGTTGCTGAGAAAGGTGTTACGAAAAAAGTGGGACGGACAACACCGACGACAACGCCGCAAGACGACTAAAGTTATCCCTATATGTCGCAACACACTACGTGTGCAGGCGACACAAAAAGCACAATTCCAAGACGACTTTCAGACTTAAGCACAAGAGATTTTCAGGTTTAAAAATGTATCGTTTTGATTTGCTATTATATATGATCTGTAGATGCCAAATAATCTTTTTGTTCTCTATCAGTTTTTTAACATATTTGATTTTATGGTCTTCCAAACGTGTAGATTTTATCTGCACTGAAGAGACATAAGTTGTCGAAATGCGCATATGCAGAATTTAAATTTACAGTAACTTCGGTATTTAGTTATTTGTTCCATGAAATGTCAAACACTAATAATATTCTGCTATTTATAATCCAAGAAGTGCAGTATTGCTTTCATACAAGATCATCTGGAGGAATTTTTGTAATCATGGCAACAAATAACTAATTACTAATAACAAATATCATTGATGTTCCACTTTTCTTCCATGGATAAGGCAAAGTGGATAACATAAATATTGTCTTAATGATTTGTGTTACACCTTGACAATTTGATCTTGATTTAGTAAAACAATTTTAAAATGTTACTTTGCAACCCTGTGATATCTGTTACATGTATTTGATTAAATATATACTAAATATCAGTCAAATCGAAAAGTTCAGAGGCCTTGCAGGACATTCGGTCAGGCAAATAAGGAAAAGTTGCCAGACCGAACATAGATTCACAGGACCTGCAGTTTCGTCCCATATGGGAAATCTCAATTTTTTACCTGACATTCGGTCCTGTTGGCTGATAATTTTTGCCAGACCGACTCAAGTTTTGCCTGATTTGTCCTTCGGTCAGGCAGTTTTCGATATGTCTGAAATATAGAGATGGATAGACAAAGAAGTACTAATTGATATAAATCAAACATAGAGTAATGCCATTTTAAATGCAGTAATGCAAAAATTTTCGTTTCAATCTTATTTATAATACAAACCAAACATATGCATGATATTTGATATAAGTATGCCAACAAGTGAAGGTATTCTCTAACACGCATGTGATGTTAGGGTTACGTCCTTGAAATGTTACAAACACGTTGATATGCCTTGCTGAAATTGAGTGCATCAGACAAAATTTTAACATGCGCAACATTTGAAACGTTTCAAATTTCGCTAACGTGTTATTTACTTATGCACACGTTAAACAAATTTGCTTATTTTTCACTTGTTTCCGAGCGACGATAATTCTATTATCACTGCACTGCGCTGATGCGAACATAATTTAATTTAATATGTTTAGTATTGGGTAGTTTTCCTTAGTACAGTTAATCTTCGATGGCTCGAACTGCAATAGCTCGAACCCTTTTTCTGGTCTCTTTATACAAGTTTAAATAATAGTTCGATAACTGGAACAACCCTCTATCTCAAACTGTTTTCACTTATCCCTTTGGTATTCGAAACAACAAAGTTCCACTGTACTTCTAAAGGTGTCTGGGATGAATTATTAAATTGATCTGAAGACAGATGTTAGAAGAACGATATGCACGAGTTCAAAATGGGCCAGGTGTGCTGGACACGTCATTACACCAGCACTGTTACACGTTTTTCTAAGCGTTTTGTAAGTTTAACTTTCAGTTAAGTAACAGATATGTTACCTTGGGTTCTTATATCGTTTCACTTCCTGACAAAGAAGGTAATTTTTAATCAATTAATACATCGTGTGCCAACGTTTTTGAAATATAAAAAAAAAGAATTCAACTGTCCATTTGCAAGAATGTTTCAATGTGACAGCACCTTAAACCTAAAGGTGAAAATATGATATTACAATGATTAATTGATTGTTATTGATTTGCATAGAACAATCTTGGCCGTCAATTTAACTGTCAATTTGATAATTTGCCACAGAGCGAACCTTGCATTTAAAAACAGAAGTCTCGTTCAAAAACACCTAACATTTAGAAAATGGTACTACATTACTCAGAAAAATTGATGCTTCTTGAAAAGAATATTTACATGAAACAACGGCAGTAGAATACCGAAGGAACAAAGCACAAGATTACATAAATCAAAGTCCAGAGACAAGGCAAAAGCAAGAACACCAGAAGACGGAAGACCAAAGACACTACATGCCCACAAAACACATGAACACTACATATACAACACAAAAAACTGAAGCACCAACAGTGCGAACTCTAAAAAAAAACAGAGTGACACCAGGTGCTCCGGAAGGGTAAGCTTGTCCTGCCCTGCATATAGCACCCGTCACACAGTCAGTGAGGCACTTAAGGTTTTGAAAGATCTGTTTGGTAACTGATCGGTTAATAACATTTTCTCACCCGTAAACAAAAACGATTAAAATCCATGGTACGTGAAAGTATGTACATTTTTAAAGACTTTGAACAATATCCCAAAGCAATTTTCGGTAGTTGTGAAAACCATCGTTTATTTATGTACACACACGAACACACATAAAAAACAGATAAAACATTTATTTATAATCTATTTAGTATTGGTGGAGTATATTTTTGACTCTCTTGTAACTACATCATATTGACTACGATATATTGTGGGTTTAAATCCAAACGGGTTGCCTTGATATATACCCAATGTTGTGAAAATGTTCGGTTTATACATCAGGGGACACTTGACACCAATATTTCTTAAGGCTTTTTCACACGAGAAAACCTCTTCCTGATCAAGAAAATTTTTGTTGAAAACACACACAACATGACGATTTGAGTCACCATCGTCGTCGTCGGTGGCACTGATTTTTGCATCAGTACTTGGAAGCATCCCTCTAACTATCCCATTTGCGACTAAACTCCATAAAGTATCAGCTTTGGCACCAGCATCAACATAAAACAACCATTTTCCGGACGTCTTTTTACTTACTTTTGCTAAATTGAAAATTTTGTCTAGATCAATTGGTTTATTATTTAATTTTCGTAGTTCGCTTAGGAAGACATCAGGGTCGGATTGGTCAATTGGCAATAGCGTCTTTCGTTTTACATATATCCAGTAAGTACCTTCAGATCTGTAAAAAATACCTTTAACGTTATTGTTTTCATAGTTATTTTGCCCATTTTATTACATGTATAATGAACTAAGATGCCCTTGAAGGACATGCCGTGCCATACAAGAGATCTCAGTAAAACCTCTGTTATTATGCTGCGACTTGCAATAGATTTCAACAGAACCATTTTGCTTATGAACTTATGAATTTCATAGCATAAGTATTTTTGTTTTATTAATTAGCATGTGATTGTGTTTGTTTCATAAAAGGTTTAGCGAAATACATGTTATTTGAATACAAGCAAGAATAAACGTCAAGGTTGAATAGATATGTATATAGCATGTCTTATTTAATTTTCATTCTTTACTGAAATTTATGTATGTATGCTCTTATTTATCATTATTTTGACTTTTTCCATTCATTATAATTTTTGTTATTTAAAAGAACTGTTTTGGTAAAATTGCAGTGTGCTTTGCTGCTTTGTACATATGTGTAAGGAGGGGGACTATTTGTAAGTTGTCAAAACGTGTTGTCTAATCCTTTTGCTATATTTATGCAATAAAGTAATATTAAACTAAAAAATAAAATTTTAATGACATCAATAATAGCAAATACATGGTATTTAAACCAGCAATATAACCTAATCATTAACGTTCGTAGAATACTGGTATTTATCTGGAAAGCACTCTCAAAATATTCATATTCATTCGAAAAGTAACCCAATAAATTTTCAAAATGCTTATGTGAATTCTTATTGAACGGTAAATAAATCGCAAAACGACCGTAATATACCCCCTTCACATACACGAATGTTTCTTACGAATCCTTACGAATGATCGATTTGCAGTCGTTCGCATGCATCCGTATTTAACTCTCTGATATTCGTACAAAAATTCTTAGACATTCGCAGATATTCGTTTCGATTCGTGTAAAATACATGGTGTGCACATGTACATATTGCATCAGAAAAGTATATAATTGGTATAGCATTTATTTCCGGTCAAAAATTTTTACACGAATGTCAACGAATTTTTATCGATTATTTCATCCTTAAAGTGCTCGCAAACCAATCTTAACAATTCGTAAATCATCGTTAATCGATCGCAATAAATCGTAAAGCATTCGCAATAAATTGTGGACAATTTGGTTCCGTAAATGTTTTAGGATTTACTGTGGAAGTACTATTGTTCTCGGGGTTCTAATTTTCGTGGATTTCGTGGTTCCCTCAAACCACGAAATTAAGTTCCCAACGAAGTGCATTTACTCCATTGAGTTTTAATGCCTAGAATTCGAAACCACGAATTCAAGTGCCCACGAAATAGTAAATTTTATGAAAACCACGAAAATTTATGTCCACAAATAAAAGTACTTCCACAGTATTTAAGAATAATTAGGACCCCGCCACTTTGTGGCGGACGCCCTATAGTAATTAGTCTGTCCGTCCGTCCGAAACATTCGTGTCCGGTCTATAAATTTTCTTGTTTGAGGTAGGCTTTTGATATTTGGCATGTGGCTAGTTCTCTTCGAGGCGACGTGTCGCGTACCTTGATTGGTGGCCCTTGACCATGAACTTTGACATCAGGGTCATATTCCTGCTTTTTCAATGACAAATTCGTGTCCAGTCTATAACTTTTTTCTCGTTTGAGTTCGGCTTTTGATATTTGGCATGTGGCTAGATCTCCTCGAGGCAACGTGTCGCGTTCCTTGGTTGGTGACCCTTGACCTTTGACCTCAGGGTCACATTCCTGCTTTTTCAATGACAAATTCGTGTCCGGGCTATAACTTTTTTCTCGTTTGAGGAAGGCCTTTGATGTTTGGCATGTGGATAGATTGCTTTAAGGTGACATGTCATGTACAATAGTTGATGTCGCTTGACCATTGACCTCTAGGTCACCCCTGGAGCGGGGCACCATCTCGTGTCTAGTTGCAAGTAGTTTACGGTCGTTTTGCGATTGATTTACGGATTAAAACGCGTTCATGCGATCATTTTGAGAATATGTGCGGTTACTTCACGAATCTTTACAAATACTTAAAGAGTGCTTTCCGAGCATTTTACGAATTTTAACGATGTGGTAATGAGATTGTGTCAGCTCTCCAATCTGGGATGTGTCCTAGTTCTAAAAGTAGGATGGAAAAGTTATGATGACGCCAGTTTTCTCTTTTTTTTCCTTTGTGGCTGTGGAAGAACAAGTCAATCAATGTATTGTACAAATAGAGTTTATTTTGTGATGTGACATTACTCGTCTCCTTGAATGTACAATTTAAGACTACAAGAGGTTATATAGTCTGAAATTATAGTAAAATAATAGTACATGTGAATCATTCGTAACTATATCTAAGAAATTTGTAAGAACTCGTTAAGTTATCGTAAATAATTCTTTAATTATCCGTAAAAGGTAGGATCAAATCGCAATAATTCGTTTTGTGCTGGCAAGAATTCTTAGATAGCTCGTGTGGATTCGTAAATCGCTCGCATTTAATCGTAACGATTCGTATTTTTTTTTATCGCAATTGCATCGCGTTCATTCCTAGTAAATCATTGAATGGTTGTTCATACTCGCAACTCATCGTAAAGAAATCGCAATTCACTCGTACATTTTTTTTATTCGCAAGCATTCGTGTTAGTTTTACGAATCTTGTAAGTTTTTAAGATTCGTAGTGATTCGTTAGAACAATTCGTGTATGTGAAGGAATCACATTACAATCCTACAAAATTCTTCAGATTGCAAAAACCGGATTCTTCACAATCATTCTGTTTGAGGGTAAGGGAAGTAACATGTACCATGGATTTCAATGGGTTTTGTCTAATGGTTAGAAAATGACATTCACCAATCCGCTACCAAACAGATCTTTCAAAACAACATATGCCTCACTGAAAGTGTGACGGGTGTCGTTAGCGGAGCAGGACATACTTACCCTTCCGGAGCAGCTGATGTCACTCCCGGTTTTCATGGGAGTTCACAGTATGAGTGCCTTTGTTCTTAATGTCGTCTTTTTATTTCCGTGCCTTGTAGCTGTCTCACGTCCTTGTCTTGTCTTTGTTTTTCTCTGTTGCCATTTTTGCCATGTCTTTGGATTTCGATTTTTGTTATCATCACTTCCCTTGTTCCTTCGGTATTCTACTGCCGTTGTTTCGTAAAACTCCTTCACGTACATAATATTATTTGTCTTGTGAATCCTTTCAATTCGCAAACCAACACGAATTCTTGCGAATAAAACACATTTACAATTAATTTGCGAGTGCTTTTTGATTGGTCACGAGAACCAGCAATCTATTTATTGATTTAGTAAAAATATACGATTCATTAACGATAAAGATTGATGATTCATTACTGATATATGCGAGCAATATACGAATGCAAAAAAGCTTATTAAGTAAGAATTCTTGCGAGTACGATACGAATTCTTGCGATTTGATCCAAGCTTTTACGGATAATTAACGAATTATTTAGGATAACCCAACGAGTTTACGGATATTTAAAAGTTTTGAATAATTTCAAACGACAAACTCTAAACAAGACTGAATAAATATAGAATAATGGATGTTAGGTTTTTGATGCAAAAAGATATTGGCGACAATAATGAACGAGTCCACTTGCAGACGAGTCTATTAAATCAATTTTGAAGAAATCAGGAAATTGACTATTGATTAGTTGAAGAATTTGTACGATCCTATTGGTTTTTGTAGATGTTTATTTCTTTGTTTACATTGATGCGCTGACGTAGGCATGGCAAAAAATTCTTTTAGCCCATATTTTTTCGTATTCGAGCAGTATTTGCCTCACAAGATAAAAGGAAACTCATACAAATTACCGATAAATATTCTTACTGATAATGTTGTGAAGGTAAATGCTTGTTCAGCCACTGATCAAATATTTCATAAGGTTGTTCATCCTGCTCGTAAATTAACCATCCCTCCATTATACCAATGGCTCAGTTCTGAATTATCACTTTTTCAACAAACGTTAAGGGTGTTCTCTTTGCAGTATACATACTGTAAAAAAGGTTTTGTTTTAAATTTCCAGTTTTAAATTCAGAAATATATCTACTTGTACCAAATTGGAAATACAACATGTATTCCTCTGAAAAACAATGAACTCTGAACAATGAATGAAAAATGAAAACTCAATCTGTTTTGATAAATTGAATATTTTCTGAAGACGCGCCACATTCTTTCACTTCGCACGATACTTCTTACTCTTTTCCTTATTGGGACCCGGTATGTCACTATCTACGACCATTTTGACCATTTTTGTAATACCATATATACATGCCATTAACGAATGAAAAACTTAAAGATGAACATTAAGTGTGTTTCGTTCTTTTATGTTGTAAACAAAGTAGAAGACATCTTTACAATTCTACTGTTTATTACTGACTCTGAATCAATGTGTACGTGTGCGTCACGTGAACATAAACTATAGAATAAATTTACTTACTATCTTACTATAGATAGATGAGATGAGGTTCTAAAGGAGTGCTTTTAACAATATCGACACACTCCCCCTTTTTGGAAACAGATTATTTGAACTTTGTAAAACTTATGATTTTGACTTAACTTAAAAAATTATTTAAAATATCTTAAAATGTTAGAAGAAATGAACTTATCAAATTAATGTCTTTCATATTCGAATATTAAAAAAAATACTTACACAGTTCATGTGGTCTCTAAGCGATATAGATATTAAGCCTAATTTACTTCTTATATACACTTAACAGTTATTTTCTAACGTAGTCTTTGAGATATTTTGGTTCTTTTCTTAATCTACAAGATCGTCTCAATCGTTCATCATTCGGTTTAACATTTGGTTTGAATTATTAGATTTCTATCGGTTGTCCAGTTTGAATGTTACTTTCTGGCACAAGTTCATCACTGTTAGTAACTGCAATTGGTTCGGTTTCAGTTGATACACGCAGATAACGTCTATTTCTTCTTAACTCACTTCTATCCCCAGTTTTCACTTTGTATGATATTATGTTCAATTTGTTCTCAACAGTTCCCTTTTTCCATTCATTTTCGTTTCCAAATGGTTTGATTCTAATTTTAGTTATTTGTTCGCTAACATCTTTTACACGTTTTTCGGTTAATGGACTTCCAAATGTTTTTTGTCTGATCTGCACTGAGACATAAGTTGTCGAAATGCGCATATGCAGAAAATAAATTAAGAGTGACATCGGTATTTTGTTATCTAACAATGTCACCTTTGTACAATTCACGAATCGGTTTTGGTTTTGTCTCTTTTGTTTGTCCTTTCTGATTTGTAATTGTCTTTTTGTATTTCTGACAATTCTCGGTTTAAGAAGTTTGCTGACAATAATGTTCTTGTACGTCTTCTAAACAATCTTTGTACAGGTGAGCTATTCATTTCCTCTGTAGGTGTATTTCTCCATGCTAACAATGACAAATGTGGATATGCTCCTGACTTCAATGATTTCTTCATAATGCGTTTGGCTGTTTTAACAGCATTTTCAGCCTTCCCGTTCGATTGCGGATATCCTGGTGAACTAGTACCATTGTTCACGTCATAGTCTTTAACAATATGTTCAAATTCCTTAGAACTAAATTGTGGTCCATTATCAGATACAATCTTTTCGGAAATACCATGTCTCGAAAATTAATAATTACATCCTTTGAAGTGGTGCTATAAAGTCTATCGACCTCAAAGTAGTTTGAAAAATAATCAACTGTCACAAGAAATTGTTTGATTCCTAGCTTTTCCCATGTGACGGCTCGGTTTGCTATGTTTAATCAACGGTTCTTTCACTTGTTAATGTTGATATGTGTCATTGAAAGGTCGTAGACAGTTTAAAGAAATAACCATCCAAGTATTAAGTAAAGAAAGAATCTTGAATCAGAGTTTGGACCGAAACTTCAAATTTTTCCACAAGGGACTGATATCTATTAATTTTTAATGATCCTATGAGGCGGATTTTTTAAAGCCTAGATTAATTAGGCGGTCAAGGAGTTAACTGTGTCTAATGATAAAGTCTCTATAATTTGTGCTAGCTCTCGCGTAATTGTAGTGATTTTATGCTGTACATTTGATTTCATGTTGTAAATATAACATGTATAATAATCGTACTTTATTAGATATTTTCCCTCTCGTCTGTTATCGCTTACAGCGGAATTAATACATGAGATGATTTTATATTTGCACAACATATTGGGCAACCCATACTATTATATCTTATTTTATAAATCATCGGAGAACTTCAAGGTTATATACTTGCATCAGCAGATCAAATATCAAATTGTTATTGGCTCGGTCAAGTCGATCCTTCACGAATCAAAATTTGCGTTGCTTGATCCTTCACGTGCAAGAAAAGAGCTTTTTGGACCAAACGGTCCAAGCAAAACTATATAAAAGAGATATGACACCACCCTAAAGCTTCTTCTGACAATATGTGTTCATATCTATGGATAATGAGAAAAAGATAACTATCGTATCAAAATATGACCAAATGTGGGTATATGTCAATACAAATTACATAGGGTAAGGTGCTATCTTTTTCGTTTTTCAAAATACTGCAGATATATTCGTATTTTTTTTTACACCAAAATAGCCATTGATAACTTCCATTTTGACAGACAGTTTTATTTTTTTTTTTTAGATTTCACTTTTGCTTTTAAATAATTGTCTATTAAAGTTTAAAAATGACTAAAAATCACTGATTTAGTCCTTCACGAACCGTTGCCTGATCCATCACGCATCCGATGTAATACTTGACCGCCATTACCTAGTCCTTCACGTGCATTTTTCTCGATAAACGGTTTGAAGCCCGTGGTGATAGTAAGGTTACTTTCATTAAAATCGTCAAGAGTAAAACAAACGCTTGCGAATCATACTAGTTGAGAAATATACACCCCGTAGGATCGAGCTAAAGGAATGTCGCCGTCAAGGAAACGGAAATTGGTGACAGTGAAATCAAAATCATCCCTTTTATAATATGTTTTAGTTTTTATTTTACCACAACCAATAGTGATAGTTAGATCCAGAAAAGAACAGTATTTTGAGTCATTGTTAGGTTTATTTAATTTCAGATCTTTGGGTAAATAATGTTTACATAATCTTGAGGGATTGTCAATAATAAGGATATCGTCAATATACCTGCTGTTATCATTGAAAATAGAAATAAGTGTATCACTGTTTGATATTGATCCGTTTTGAAGTTTTTTCATGAAGGCTTGTTCGTAACAGAACAGAAAAAAGATCTGCAATGAGAGGTGCAAAATTTGTACGCATGGGAATACCTATGACCTGTTGATAAATAGTGTTGCCAAAACGAACGAAAATGTTGTCTACCAAAATATTGAGTGCATTAATCATATTATCACACGCATCTATGTTGAGTAGTCAACAAATATTTAAGTATTTTGAGTTATTAAGTATGTATTTTAAGTCATCAAGTATGTATGTTGAGTAGTCAACTTATATTTAAATATTTTGAGTCATTAAGTATGTATGTTGAGTTGTCAACGTATATTTAAGTATTTTGTGTCATTAAGTATGAATTTTGAGTCATTAAGTATATATTTCGAGTCATTAAGTATGTATTTTGAGTCATTAAGTATGTATTTCGAGTCATTAAGTATGTATGTTGAGTTGGCTTAACAGAAGTTTCTTTTGAAGAAATATTATAAACATTGATATTATATTTCTATTTTTGGGGGGACATCTGTTATATAACTTTGATTCCGTTAGGAACAAATACTGTAATATTCGTTCCTTCAGTATTTTTAAGGGATTAGAAATTTAATAAAACAGGAAATTTCTGTAAAACGCAAGGTAATTCTTTCATGTCAGACAAGTCTGACTATTGGCTGGTGAATATCCTCGGGCTCTGGTGCACCAGCAATGGTATCGGCCCAAGGCTTCAAAATATATTCACTACCAAAGTTGCATAATAAACGGTGAATTTTGTTATGTACACGTGTTTAAAGGAGTAACATTTAAATAAAAAAAATATGGAAAGCCATAATCCAAAAGTAGTCAAAAAAGAAGTACTCATTACCAAAAATATCGAAATAGGAGGCAATATTCAGTACCAAGGACATCCACCGAGTGTCATACACGGAATGAAGCCTCAGTATTTTTAAGGGGTTAGAATTTGGATAAATTTATGTAAAATGCAAGGTATTTTTTTCAGTAAAAGAGTAGGATCAGTCGGAAGCGTAAACGAAGACTTCTCTGCTGCAAAACACAGACAAGATTCTGATATGAACAAAGCACGTAGTTCAATACGTCTACGGCCAGCGGCTAAAGCCGGATGAAAACAACAACGTATAAGATAAATTTCTTAAAAGATGTCATAGACAAAGGAGCCACTGTAGGGTTTTAAAGGGTAAGCTGAGTATGTCATGGAACAAACGTCTGTCCATATGAAGTTCATTTTTACTTAAATCACAGACCTCCAGTGAGATTAAGTGTTCAGAAAATAGCTGACCTATACCCTTTAATTGTTGAGGGATAAAGCCTCTTTCCTCAATGATGGAAACGAAGAAATCAGCTGTTTGTTGAAAAGTGGCAGTGAAAGGATATTTCTGTTTTGACTGACACCAACAATATAAATTGACTATTTTCCAAATTGCACTGAAGAGACATAAGTTGTCGAAATGGGCATACGCAGAAACTGAATTTGAAGTTACTTTGGTATTTCGTTACATTTTACCACTGGCTCGATACCTCTGCTAGTAGACTGAAGTCCCCGATAATTTTCACCAATACAGTAGTCGTTTCTTCGGTGCTGACCCTAAAACCAGATTTGAAAATTTTGCCTAAATCTTAGGGTTATCTCTCTTTCAAAACTCTATCCTAAGCTTATTTTAGCTTTTTATTAAGTTAGATCGTTTTGGTTATTTGTTCTCTATCAGATTTTACAAAGTTTTGGTTTATGGTCTTCCAAATGTTTTAATTTTGTGTGAAAGAAAGATACAAGATTATCAAAAAGGCCATATGCTGAAACTTAATTTACAGCAACTTTGATCGTAAAGATGGCACTTGTAAGAAAGTTGCTGATTTATCTTGCAATGAGCTTTGATGCTTTGCAGAAAAGCGGACTTACACGGGGATTTCCTGACAATAACCAGGTGTGTAGATATAGTTTCACCAGACCGTGGTGAAGTTCTATCCATTGAATTAGGATAGAAGATCTTTTCGCAGTGTACGTTGTCGAGGATTCGCACAAGACGGCAGAAACCAAGACTTTCTTTACTGTATTAAGAATGGTCTTTTAACAATCCTAGCATTCTCGATAGACGGCAAAAAGGAGGAAATCCCTTTCAATTAAAAGGACATCTCATCTACCGCCGTTTTGAAGCCTTCGTGTCTGGAATAAGAGAAACATAAGTCTCCAGTTTATAATTCTAGCGCAAACCGGTCTTTAAAGGGACGATAACAATTCAATGCAGTTGCAAGAAAAACTGCTGGATGTAGTTCACATTCAGTGTTTAAGAGCGAATCTCGTCAGCCGTTGTGAAAAACCCCTGACAAGGAAAACATTTACTCATCTGACTCTACATGTGAAGAAGGTCAAAATAACATTGCTATTCGAGTCTTCTCTCATTTCTCTTAAATGGAGAGACGCTTACCCATCTTTTAGAATTCGGCATTGGCAACGGCTTGAAGTCTTGATAAAGAGTTCACCATATCCTTTATATCCGCTTTGTCAGGGGGCTCTAGTGATATGGGAACATTCCCTTTAGCATAACCTGACATGTGATACGCATCAACCATCTCTGTAAAGCTGAAATACTTATAGTCATCACCACAGCTACTGGGCATTCCTTTCTATTCTCGGTTCTCTTGTAGCTGAAATGGTCATCGCCACATCTGCTGCGCACTCTCCTATGTTATGGGTTACCAGCAAAATGTTTCAGACATATTTGCTGGCTCAGAAAGAATCTGTGCAACCGTTTCTGTTAACAAACATTCAATCATTTTGAAATTTTATTCAAAAGAAAAAAAAATATTCAAAGTATTTGGATACTCCCGATTCTATGATGGCTCCAGTGTGGGTGTTTTTGTATATCTGAATGTTAAGCTAATATGGTCTTTTGGGGAAACCTTGCATAAATGGTAAATCATGAAATAATCCGTTTTCGTCGCCTGAATGTATGGAATAGGTCGCCACTGAGAAGGTTGCTACACGCGATGAGATAATGTGCCACAACCTACGGGTTTTGCATATAGTAGAAGTGATCCTTGTTCTACATAACCTAATTTGGGTGGAAGAATTCGCCGGTAGCATAGTTTCACTAGGAAACTTGTCAAGAGTAAAAATAGCCTTATCTTCCACGGACACGGACGAGTGTGGTAGTAAACGGAAAATCAGGCATGTTAGGCAACTCCTCCAAGTTCTTCTCCTGTAACTCAAACTCATCCAAGTTCTTCTCCTGTAACTTATCTGCTGAAGCTCGTGAAAGCGATAGTGAAAGATTCAATTCATTAAATTCTTACCACCCTCTCAATTTGTAACAATATTGTCTTTATTGCATTGTAAAATAACAGTTAAATAAATATATAATACAAATCTCTAGTTTTTACAGTCTTTGAAAATTTCATTTTTTGGACACTTGTAGTTCACGTATAGCCTGCAAGAAACCGATTCAAAAGAAGGAACGGGGTGCGGAAGTGCGTATTTCGTATTGAGGGTGTCCACAAGATGGTTGTTTTCTTTTCGTGTTGTTTTTTTTTCAGTACAAAAGATACTCATCTTAATTTATGATTGCATTAAACGTATTCTTTGTAAAAAATGAAATATGTGACAATTTTTGTCCTAATGATATCAATAATTTTCCCAAGGTTATAAATTTAAACTTACAGCGTTGCACAAAACTAAAATACTATGAATACAAACTTTTATAGTTGAAAGCTTTCATCCATAAAATCTGTCCATATTCAATTATTTATGGATTTTTATCAAACGTCTACAAGATTATAAATTGTAACCTTGAACGTACATATAGATAACTATCTATCAACACTTGCACCACGATTTGGTTAAGTGTAATCTACTATCCTGCATGTTGAGCAGTATGCAAGAAAAGTTCAAAGTAGTAAAACTGCCATTACAAATAATATCTGGAATTTTTTTAAATGAAAAGAGTGAGTTAGTGTGGATAAACATTCATTCATTAAAATGCATTAAATAGAAGGAAGTCGAAATCTAATACAAAACGTTATAAACAGTGAAAGCCTGTAATATACCCACTAAACGTATTTACTATCCTCTTCGTGACCCTCTTTTCTTTCGCGCAATGTCATTGCGTTTTTCGAATGTTAAGGTCTCAGAAAGTTAGGAAAATTCAACGTTCGTTTTTGTCTCGCCTGCGACGAATGTTGCGAAGGCGAGACATAGCGACCATAGATTCTGTCGGCGTCGTCGTCAACATTTGGTTAACTCAAATGTTAATTTTTTTTTGAACCTCAATAACTTTCTAAATTCTTGCTCAATAGCAATGAATTTTTGACACAATATGCAGGACAACTGCATTATTGAATCCCAATCATATTTAAAAAAAAAAATCCAATTTTTCTGTATTTTGCCACTTGTTGGACTTAGTTTTTTTTCAATATTTTTTTTATTTCCACTATATCTCAACACCTACATGCCACAGACAGATGATGATTGGTTAGTGGTTACATCTTTAGAGGTAATTAAGATACATACCAGAATTATGTCACCTTGACCTATATTTTCTGCATCAATGAATTTGACTAAATTTCACTTTGGTCCATAATATCAACAAAGTTTAAACAAAATTGGAACTTAGCAAATTTGATTCTAACATAGAATTTTTGCATGTAGTCCATAGATAAGCAATAAACTTTAAGAATTTTATTCCGGTTCCAACTTTGGTATCCTGAAAATGTCCAAGACTTAACTATTTTTGAAATTTTTGCATACAATCAAATATTTTAGCAATTTTTCATACCAGACATAATTCTGAAACTAAAGAATAAAAATTATGGTTCCAATTTCGGTAAATTTCCTCCAACTCTCAACGACAAGCAGTATTGGGGACTTCTTGTTAGCAATCTAGCTTTTTGATTGAATTTAAGTGAACACAAAAATTTTCAAAGCTTAGATTTCAAAAATTTTGATTCCAATTTTGGTAAATTTTCCTGATACCCTCAAACATGAGACCATAACACATATGTTAACTCCAACTGCAACAATTTTAATGAGCTGTATGGCCATTTCGGAAATTTATTCCTCATCAGCAGCACATGCATAATTACTTGATCAGTATGATATCTTATGCCCCCGTGAATCGAAGATTCGGGGGGTCATATAGTTTTTGGTCTGTCTGTTAATCTGTTTGTCGGTTTGTCTGTTTGTCCACAAAAAATTTTAACATTGGGTATATCAGAAAAATGAAATTTATAAGTAGAATAAAGAGACATTCAACTAATTTATGAGAAAGTGTTTTTGATTTCAATAGAATTTGTATTTTAACTTTGGTATTTTTTGTATTTTAAGGGAATACGAGCCTCAGATTTTCAGGAGCATTCGATATCATCGGGTTTTATCCATTAAAACAGTGTTAAATTTTTTTGCACATGGATCATATTTTCTTGTCAAAGGGCACTTTAAAATGGATGAAATAGACAGTGTATGAAATTTAATCAACTTCCAATTATATTTTCATATATTTAAAGGCATATAAACATCTTATGCAAATTAAAGGAAAACTCTACAGAGAACTGTTTCCCGCCAAAATTTTGACGTCTTATATCTCAAAAATTCCTTCATGGGTTTTCAAAATTTTTTGCTCAAGTTGTTCCATTAGCAGTGCTCTTCAAAACAAAAGGTCAGCATTTTAATTCTAATTACAAAATTTCTGAGACTCGAACTCCCTTAAAAAGATATCTTAAATTAATATTCAGCCTATTTTCCTCATTTAAAACTTAAACAATTTGTATATCCTTTGAATTATACGAGACAGTGTTTTATAATTCACAGGTGTATGTAATTAGTCGCCCCAACTTATGTGTACTCTATTTCATATTATTTCCCAAAGGTATTAATATATATACATCAGTGATGATTGATGTTACTAAAAAAAAAGATGTAATCCATATCTTGTATATACTTCTCCACTTTTTGGGAGAACCAGTATCTATACAGTATATGAAAATAATCCTGATGCAATCAAATGATCAGATTATTGATAACACTGATAGACAGAAATACAATAAGTTAATTATGAATGTATCAAAAAGGGGGAGGGGGTGAAATTGTTTTATTAATAATGTTTGAATAATGATTCGAGGGGGTCTTTTGGGTGACTTCTATGTGTTTATACCCAATTACAATCATCATTTGTTGTGAATTAACTTTTCATTTGATATCAGAATTTATTACTACTTATTAATTTGTCAGAAGCACATTAATAATTGTTCAATGTGCTTAAAGTTTCTTCTTAGCTTCTACTCGGGGGCATAAGTGTTTCACAAAACACATCTTGTTTAAAACATAAAATACGTGTCCAGAACCTATCCGAGCAAATATATCTGTATGTAGTAACATGTTTTTAGTGGACACTTTATTGTTCTTTTTGTAATAGCAAAGTAGTAGGTTCCATATGGATCCTTTCAGCTTTTTATAGAGAGAATCAAATAAAAAAAATGTGGTTCGTATATTATTTCTGTAAGAAATAAAATATAAAGTGTTGTCTATTTTATTTCATTGAATATTCAGATATACCAATAGGAAAAGATGGTAGATCCTTCAATCTCTGGTGTATATTGTATATATAGTATTATATATACTACCTGTGCTTGCTTTTATTTGTGTATTATGTATACTTTAATTCTTGTCACCAAGTGTTTCCGGCGAAGATTTAGGTTAATAAGTATGACCAAGGCCGTAAATCCCCATCAGGTAGCCTATAGCTTAGTATTATTATTGCTTTAAATCAATTTAGTACATGTCAAAACTAATATTGCCAATAATTAGTTTCAAAAATTTTTGGTTCAACTTGATACTCTCAAAGATCAGTTATTACTTAGAATTTTTAGTAACCACATCTTAATATAGGCCAAATTATAATGAAAACGGAGTAAGCAGGGGAGACACCAGATTCTGAGGAACCTTTACGAATTATTATGTATTTAAAGTGGGAAACACCTACAATGACTGAAAATTTAATCACATTTACTAAGTATAATTTTGCCGTACTAAAGCTTAACATTAATAGAAACCTGGGAAGTCGTCATCCATCTTTCTATTCAAATATGAATGAAATAATGGTAAAAAAATAAGCAAACAGATAGGGAGATCATAGGCATTATAAAGACCATAATCAAAGTTAAAATTTAAGGGGTCTTTAAGCTGGAGAGGTTTGCAAATAAAACTGCAGTGAAATAAAGCACGTTTGTAATGTGATTGTTTAAAAAGGATCCGTGTTTAAATTGTTTGAGGTGCATTAAAAGTTTGGCATGTTATATGTAAAAACACCCATACTGGAGCCAACTTGAAAACGGAATTGTCCAAACATTTTAAATATGTTTTTCTTTTTGAGTAAACATTCAAAATGATTGATAGTTCTTTTTAGCAGAAACATTTGCACAGCTGCAGCCTTAGAAAGCTGAGACAGCAAATATGTATACGAGACTTTTTGCCGCTGTATAAATGATAATGACAGGGAGTGCCCAGCAGATGTGGTGATGATTATTTCAGCTTTAAAGGGAGGCTTGATAACGGTAGGGAGTGCCCAGCAGATACGGTTATGATTATTTCAGCTTTAAAGAGAGGCTTAGTGCCCAGCAGATATGGTGATGATTATTTTAGCTTTAAAGAGAGGCTTGATAACGGTAGGGAGTGCCCAGCAGATATGGTGATGATTATTTCAGCTTAAAGAGAGGCTTAGTGCCCAGCAGATGTGGTGATGATTATTTCAGCTTTAAAGGGAGGCTTGATAACGGCAGGGAGTGCCCAGCAGATATAGTTATGATTATTTCAGCTTTATAGAGAGGATTGATAATGACAGGGATATGGTGATGATTATTTCAGCTTTATTGAGAGGCTTAATGATGGCAGGGAGTGCCCAGCAGATATGGTGATGATTATTTCAGCTTTAAAGAGAGGCTTGATAACGACAGGGAGTGTCCAGCAGATATGGTGATGATTATTTCAGCTTTATAGAGAAGCTTGATAATGGCAGGGAGTGCCCAGCAGATATGGTGATGATTATTTCAGCTTTAAAGAGATGCTTGATAATGGCAGGGAGTGCCCAGCAGATGTGGTGATGATTATTTCAGCTTTAAAGGGAGGCTTGATAATGGCAGGGGTCCCCAGCAGATATGGTGGTGATTATTTCAGCTTTATAGAGAGGCTTGATAACGACAGGGAGTGCCCAGCAGATATGGTGATGTTTATTTCAGCTTTATTGAGATGCTTAGCGCCCAGCAGATATGGTGATGATTATTTCAGCTTTATAGAGAGGCTTGATAACGACAGGGAGTGCCCAGCAGATATGGTGATGATTATTTCAGCTTTATTGAGATGCTTGATAATGGCAGGGAGCGCCCAGCAGATATGGTGATGATTACTTCAGCTTTATAATGAGGCTTGATAACGACAGGGAGTGCCCAGCAGATATGGTGATGATTATTTCAGCTTTATAGAGAGGCTTGATAACGACAGGGAGTGCCCAGCAGATATGGTGATGATTATTTCAGCTTTATTGAGAGGCTTGATAATAGCAGGGAGTGTCCAGCAGATATGGTGATGATTATTTCAGCTTTATAGAGGGGCTTGATAATGGCAGTGAGTGTCCAGCAGATATGGTGATGATTATTTCAGCTTTATAGAGAGGCTTGATAATGGCAGGGAGTGCCTGCAGATATGGTGATGATTATTTCAGCTTTATAGAGGGGCTTGATAATAGCAGCGAGTGCCCAGCAGATAAAGTGATGTTAATTTCAGCTTTATAGAGAGGCTTGATAACGACAGGGAGTGCCCAGCAGATATGGTGATGATTATTTCAGCTTTAGCTTGATAATAGCAGTGAGTGTCCAGCAGATATAGTGATGTTTATTTCAGCTTTATAGAGAGGCTTGATAATAGCAGTGAGTGTCCAGCAGATATAGTGATGATTATTTCAGCTTTATAGAGAGGCTTGATAATGGCAGGGAGTGCCCAGCAGACTGTTGTGATGATTATTTCAGCTTTATAGAGGCTTGATAATGGCAGGGGTCCCCAGCAGATATGGTGATGATTATTTCAGCTTAATAGAGGTAATCGATAATAGAAGGGAGAAGTGATTACTATTTCAGCCTATAGAGATAAGCGATATAAGAAGGGAGTGCCCAGCAGACTGTTGTGATGATTATTTCAGCTTTATAGAGAGGCTTGATAATGGGAGGTAGTGCCCAGAAGATACGGTGATGATTATTGCAGCTTTATAGAGAGGCTTGGTAATGGCTGGGAGTGCCAAGCAGAGGTGGCGATGACTAAATCAGCTTTATACATCTTCGCTAGCCAAGGGCTACGATCCGCTCCTCTCCTCGCGGATCTTTACCCTTGGCTAGCGAATATGGCTTTATAGAGAGGCTTGATAATGGCAGGGAGTGCCCAGCAGATGTGGTGATGACTAAATCAGCATTATAGATATAACCGACAATAAAAAGGAGTGACTGACAAATGTTGCGATAATAAATCAAAGTACTGAAGTATTGTTTAGTCGGATTTACGCGTTAATTTCGAAAAAAGATAATCGTAAAATTATTTACTGGGCAACAAAAGACTATATAGAAAATGTTGAAAGTATAGAAGATGAAGAACAGTAAAAGCGTTGTTGCATTTGGTTAATTTTAACATGTATCTGTATGAATTTTGTCTCCTGTACATTTACTCGTTGACAATATCCATTATTTTTTCTTGAAGTGTGGAGTTCTTATAAAGATCCCAATTGATAGAGATGTATGCTCTCTAGTTTTCTTCAGTTAAAATTTTCAAAATTTTGCATTTTGGCTTTCATATTTTCTTTAAAAAATCAAACTATTTTACCATCTATAGTTATAATGCCCACATATCCCCATTTTATTTGCCAAGTTATCTTACAATTAACTCAATGACTATCCTGTGGTCTTCGAATTGTCTTTTGGTCCCTCTTTCGGGCAATGGATGACAGTGTTTATTAAGGTACTTTGTCCAATATCTTATGTCTGATCCCGCATCCATTGATGTAGACAAACATGGACGTAACTTTGTTCGATGTCCATCAAGTGAATTCTGCTCAAGTGGATGCAACTAGTGCTAGGGTACGTCCCCAATGTACTATTAGGTATTAGTGTTTGCTCATTGTTGAAAGCCTCATACATTTTTGCGTCAAGCAAATGGGTATGACAAACGCATATCTCTTGGTAGCGGCTTAGTTAGTACGCTAGTTTATTGCAAGGCTATATTCTTTACCATTGAAAGCTGCTCAGTGTCTAGTGTCGGTCCAACTGGTTGATTATAGCACATGGACAAATATCATCGATAATACGGGGAATATAAATGGTTTCCAATTAAACTGCTATGTAAGTGGTAAAAAAATGATGTATGTTCTGTTTTAGCTAATATAGGTAAGCGTGGACATAAATAGATGACATTTTTTTATCTAACGATTCCATAAAAATGTGTTGGTATGTTATCATTGAAAATGGATAAAAGAATTACGTCACATGTAAATGCTGTATCTTGACCATATTAGGATTCCGAAGTAATAAGGGAACATCTTGCATAACTGTCGAAATTTGGCAAAAAAACCTATAATTTTCACATCCCCTCTGGGTTGCATAAAAAGACTTAAAATTTATGCGTATCGTATTTTTTGTAAAAAAAAAAGAAAAATTCAGTGTTTACTAATGACTAAATATCGAAGTTACTGTGAATTTAAATTCCGCATATTACTTATTGATAAGTATACAGCTATATTCTTCAGCTATACTCAATTCGAGCCGACATTTTTTTTTCGGTTTCCATTGATCACTTCAAGGCCGTATATCAATATACATGCCTGCATGATCACTTGTCAGTATCACCGAACAAGGAGTTATATATTATCTATTTAACTCCTTGATTTGAACAAAAATATGTCAAAATACAGTGAAATACACAGGCGGGTCCAACCTTCGAAAAGGGGTGTTCAATGAGGTTCCAGTAAAATTCTGCACGAAATCTTAAAATAATAAAAAGGGGAGGTATCCAACCCCGAACTCATCTCTTAATTCGCCAATGAAAACATGAATAATTGTCCATCCGGTCTCTAAGTGGGTACTTAAAACAAAAATATATATTGCCAATTTTCTTAGTACTGGATTTGGCTTCCCATTTCGATATTTTTGGCAATGAGTACTTCTTTGATTACAATTTTTCGATTATGGCTTTCCATATTATTTGATTTTAATGCTGCTCCTTGAAACACGTGTACATCATAACTAAATTTACTGTTCATTTTTGCAACTTTGGTATTTCTTTATTTTAATATTTTTTCAGTATCGATACAAGAGCTATACAAGTTATCATTTTGTATCAATTCTTAATCAAATTAGCACTTTGTGCAAACTACGCTTACTAAATAAGAAAGAATTCTTAATCCTCGATTATTCATATAATTTTTAATCAGGTACTGAGTTATTTAAGTTTTTTTTCAGCTTTTGAATTCAGAAACATTACAAATATTCAGGTCACATGTAATTGATTATTATTTCTACAACTTCGGTAACATGTGAAGTTATTTATAATTAACTTGTCACGTGACACTCTGTCAACTGCTGAAATATTCCCTCGACAATTCTATTTTAATTAGGCTTACACCTTACATTTATATGTCATATTTCTTATGCTGTTTACAATAATGTTAAAGAAGAGATTCGCAATGAATTTGGCCGCAAATAATTGATTTTTGATTTCGAAGTGCATATTCATACCCGGGATTTTTCTGAAGAAAGCGACAGCATAAGAAGGATTTACGTACCGTAAATCCCCCTAAAAAGGAGTGCTTGACAAATGAGGGGATAATAAAGGGGGGTCCCTGACAGATGTGATGATGACTAAATCAGCTTTATAGAGATAACCAATAATAGAAAGGGGAGCTTGACAGAATAAGTGTTGACTAGATCAGCTTTACACGGATACACATAAACCAATACTTGTAATAAAGCAGACAAATAAAATTATCACCATTATCCTTAAAGATAAAGTATGAAGTCAACCAGGACTGATTCAACAAAGATGTTCAAAATCTTGTTACAAAGCATCCCAGATTACTGATCACAACCAATAATATTATTAAGAAAAACACTTATTCTTATGCTTGTTACATCATAAGGAACCTGGTTGGAGAACGGGGAGGTCAGGGTATCCAAAACTGGTTTTACCCTTCCACTGACTGTTAGTAGTGAATCTCATCTCTTTGGACCCATAAGGCCAATGTTAAATTTCATTTTTCCATCCCCCGTGCAATCAACCATGACTTATACTTTCAGACCAGTCTTCCAGCGTCCTGAACGTAGAGCACCGCAAACGTAGTGTAGCTGTGTGAGAGTAGTGGGACGCGGGGGGACGTTGTTTTCAGTACCGCCCTACCCATTCCATAACTTATTTAGTTTTTATGTACTTATTGTCTTGTTTTGTATTGTACCATTACTTTTTAAAACGTCTGTTTCATTGTACTTTTTTCTATTGTTTTTTTCCCGAATAATCCCTCTTCTTATTTTTTTCTGTGTCTCCGTCTTGTGTTGTGTTCACCATTGTACGTATCTTAGTTTTGTATTTTCTCAATCCCTTATCTGGCTCTATTAGTCTATTCTTGCCAGCCGTTACTTTAAACTTCTTTAGAATTAACCTCTTTAGAATGCCTATATCGATAAAACCCA
>MJUU01017215.1:76899-94752 GCA_002080025.1 Modiolus philippinarum | reverse complement strand
AACGTTTTTTGAAAACCTACGGATTTTTGCCATATCAACTACTTGTATTACATTTGTCATCTAAAGATATCAATTAAATAGCATACATTTCATTTTACCTTTGTACACGACAGTGACAGCACATACTTAATAGTATTCTCAGAAAATAGCACAAAAGAGCGCGCTTGCATTTCATTTTAACGCATGTAAACAACAATGAAATAGCATTTCACTGTACTTTATATTCTGTACACGTCAAGAAATGAGAATCCACTAAATAACGCAAAAGCAGAACCTGTACTTCACTTAATCCTCTAAGAACAATATCAAAGAGCACGTGCCTCATGTCATTCTCTGAAAATGAAAATTAATGGGCACACATGTTGCCACATCTTCTGAAGACGACACGAAAGAGAAGACACTTTATTTTATCTCTTGAATAATGCATTAAAAGAGCAAGCAATTCATTATTTGATGTAAGAAAAAAAACTAACACTGCAATGAAGACAACAATAAAACAACACGAGGTGCAGCCTCAAAATCATCGAATAAATGTCTCCGTTGTCAATGAAGTCACAATTAATTATATGCTTGTGATCCTGACCGTTTTATTCACATCTTGCTCTTGATAATGGCATACTTCAAGTACTAATTTAAATGAGTCCGACAGTATTTTTTGTATACTCAGTAAAACCGAGGAAACATTTTCATATCAATAGTTATTATCAATCACTCCTTGAAGCAATTATGGAGAGGCCATCGTTCTTGATTCCTCCAAAACACATCTTTAAAAGAAAACAAAGAAGTTTTATTGAGAAGCCATTAATCATAATTTTTGCAAACATGGTCAAAAGTTTTGAAATTAACAATATTTGTTAACACTCTTTCGATACATTTTGTTCTTATTATATCTCCATGCATACTATATGATTCATTTAGCTTGACATAAAAATACCTGAATTACACATAGATTGAAATTTAACATTTAAATTCTCAATAACACTACGTTATATTATTTTTTTGCAGTCCCATCGTACCATGTGATAATTTACCAGATATTGACCTAACACTCTGGAAGGAGAAAAAAGATTCATATGAAAAATAATAGATAGATTTTCTATCTCTTTCATATTCGTATATATTATATGATAATATACAAGAAATCAATGAATAAAGAGTTTGTAGTTTTGAGAAATAACAAAATAGTGAAAATGCATGAAATTTAATTCAACTAATGTCCGTTCAGTGTGATAATAAAATCAAAATAGTTCAAATCCCACAAATCAAAATATACGTTAAGCAAGAATATCAGAAAATAAAGCTTTACACGAAGGAGGAAATCCATGTTTTTAAAATTTATTAAAAAAAAATACATGTTATGTCGATGATATTGCAAAAGTGATTTCCAGATGGTAAAGGAGATTCTTTAGCATTAACATTTAACATAGTGTGTTGAATTACGCAATTCGTGTAATTTTTTTTTCATTATTAGATGTACGAAAAAACACACACTGCAATCAAGACAGTAATAAAACAACACGAGGTTCAGCCTCTAAATGATCATGAAATAAATATCCCTGTTGTCTATGAAGTCAAACAACCAGACCATTCGATCGTAAATATCAAGGTGAGAATTATTGAAGAAAAACCTTATAACACCAGAAGTTACGATGATCTGAATTGGTCCTCGAAAAATGTAATTTACGGCTTGCAGTGCTCTCTTTGTGGATAGCTGTTTTATGGAGAGGAAACCAAAGATAGGTTGAACAAATGTATGTGCGGCCACAGATACGCGGTGAAAGATAGCAAGTCCAGACATGTTTACGCACATTTCAGTCAACCAGACCTTTCGACCGAAAATATGAAGGTGAGGATAACTGAAAAAAATTATCATTAGACAAAAAATGCTAACCTAAGAACACCTTACCGTCTACAAAGAGATGAAAACTGGATCAAAGAGTTGGAAACATCAATTTCCTATGGTCGCAATGATAATATAAAACTATAGGTAATTTTTCAAGCCCAGGATGCATTTCTGTGAATTTGACGAATATCATCAATGGAAGCAAGCGAAGTCTACGTAGTCATTGACACAGGCATTATAACACCCCACATCTACATGACATTTCAATTAATGGCTTTCTTCCATTTATGAATATGCCACTAGGTATTCATCGCATTTGTACAAAATTGTATTCCTTGTCAGTTTCTAAACTTCATTCATTCTACAAGGTAAGTTTACAAAAATCTGTAATTGCCTGGCATTCTCTGAAATATAAATCAACAGCTATCGTTATGGACATTTCCAATCACAAACTGTTCAAGCAAGCCTATGTAACATCTTTTGCAAATAAATTCTGCTAATAAACCTGAAACCGAAAATTAAGTTCGCTAACAAAGCCTTGGATACCATGTTTCTCTCCACAACAAAACTGAAATCAAACATGCCGCTTACTTCAAAGACCAATCTGTTCCACTTATCTCTTATTCCTAAACTAAACCTATTGCAACTACTATTTTCAATCACAAATTGCATAATTTCCAGATTGGTGACTGTAAAGCCCAACAGCCTGATTGCACCTGCTCCTCTTCCCAATTCACTTATAGTCCTGCTGGACACCTGAAAACCGGTGACCTAGATATCGTTGAAAAACCAAACATTATGAGGTATTTTTTTCAAAAGGTTTCAAATTCCCGGAACCCAATCACATCAACTGGAAGATTATGATGGACGCAGTTGATGACTATGCCAGAATGTGGGAGGAGAAAGAGGAAGAAGAGGTTAAAACACTGTTACACTGGATTAGGTCGATTAAATCATTAATTGCTTACCCTTTCGGAGCACCTGATGTCACTCTCAGTTTCACTGGAGTTCACACTGTGAGTGCCTTTGTTTTGAATGTTGTAATTTCTGTTTCTGTGCTTTGTATCTGTCTAACATCATTGTTTTTTGGGTCTAGCGTCATTGTTTTCTGTGTCCGTTTTGGTCGTGTCTTTGGACTTCGATTTTTGTAAATTTCACTCCTTTGTTCCTTCGGTATTCTACTGCCGTTGTTTTTATCGTATCTGGCGCTTGAAAACATCTATGAAGACAAGAACGCCCACTTTATTTGATGATCTTATTGTCGTAAAAACATTGACAAACTTCCAACAAAATACGTATAGTAGCTGCAGACAAAGCTTCTTACAATATTCTGTGTGTAAGAATCACTATTTAGACTGTCTTGTGAAGGAGATGGGTATTGACAGTTCACACAGTAATCCAATTTATACCCCAACTACAATATCTATATAGACGAGATAATCACAGATCACTCTTCTGTGTCAGCATCCTTCAATATTAAATGGATGAATATAATTGTTATATCCATGACATTGACTGGGTACCTAACCTTCACAAGAACCCCTACAAACAGAATTTCATTGCATGATATGCTAGTTGCACCCTTAAGTCCCTATCCAAATTCCTTAACTCTTTATTGACTGCAGTTAGAGATGGTTTTAAAAGCTACTGCAAAAAACCTATTCCACGAGCGGCGTGAATCAGATGAGTATTCTTAAAAATTTCAAAGATCTCCTTGCGTAGCTCTCCTCAAACAGTCTTTCATTCTGCAACAGACGTTTGATTTTTCTATCCTTATATAAGCCTTCCGCATGATAAACTTAAAACATTTATTTCAGATCTGATAGAACAATGTTTATGCACGTAAAACGGAAGTATTCCTTCTCGGTAAAAGGAAAAGATGAAACATATTTTGCTAAGAACCAATCTGAGTCAAACAAAACATACAGTAAAAATGATGTGATATTTTTGTTTGACAACATTTTTTTTGATTGTGGAGGCCGTCTTTTTCAACAAACAATAGGTATTCCTATGGGAACAAATTGTGCGCCATTTTTAGCTGACATTTTCCTTTATTCGTATGAAACAAAGTTTTACAAGGGTTCATACAACAGAAACAAAAACAATCAACCCAGTCATTTAATGTCAGCTTCAGAAATATAGACGATGAACTTTCGCTTAATAATCTAAGATTAAAAGAATATTTACATCGAATCTACTCCATGCGAACTTAAATTGAGGAGGCAACCAATACACCCAATTCTGCTTCATAACTTAACCTTTGCCAACTTAACCTTTAAGGATACTACAGACACTTCCACATCGGCCTCATTCCTTGACCTTCATCTTGAAATTGACAACAGAGGTAGACTTCGAACTAAGCTGAACGACACACGCGATGACTTTACTTTTCCAATAATTCACTTCCCTTTTCCTTGCAGTTACATCCCAACAGCGCCGGCATACGGAGTTTACATCTCCCAGCTCATTCGCTATTCAAGAGCATGTGGTCAATACAGTGACTTCCTTGATAGAGCCCGGTTGCCCACAAATAGGCTACTTAAACAAGGGTATCATACCCTAAACTTGAAGTCCTCCCTCCAGAAGTTTTACGGTCGGCATCACCATCTTGTGGACTGCTATGGGGTATATTTTCCCAGATGACAAAAAAGGCTAAATTGTTGTTTCCTGTACCATTTTTGACATGTTTAACACGGCAGGTGTCTTATAAGAAGCAGGAGATGCTTACTCTACCGGTGCACCTGATTTCACCCTTGTTTTTTTATTGGGTCCGTGATGTTAATCTTTGTGTGTGTTTGTCTCCATATTTTGGCATCTTTTCTGTGCCGTACTCATGTTGTGTCTCTGTTTCTTTGCTGTTTCCGATATTGCCATTGTCCTTGGATTATTTGTTTTGGATTGACGGCTCTAACTTACTTTTAATATATATTTGATGAACATGGACGTCTTAAATCTAGGTTATATCACAAAAGTGATGATTTTGACTTCCCAATAATGAACTTTCCCTTTCTTAGCAGCAATATACCTACCTCTCCACCATATGGAGAGTGTATTTAACAGTTAATTCGTTACTGTAGAGTTTGTAGATCATACAGTGACTTTCTGGAAAGAGCAAAAGCATTGTCAAAAAAAAACCTGATTCAGGAATATGTTCAGCCGTTATTACTTTCGTCCCTTCAGAAATTTTATGGCCGTCAAATAGATATGAAATTGTCAGTGTCACAAATAAAAAACTTACATTTTCAGCTAGATACACGTCCTCCCTAATTTGACATTATTCCGACTCTACTCTTGATTGAACCACTGACAGTGTGATGGGTAATGCATACAGAGCAGGACATGATTTACTTCCATGATGTCACTGTTTTTACGCCCCGCGACGACGAAAAGTCGGGGGCATATTGCTTTACTCCTGTCCTTCCAAAGGGGTAATATGGTTTGTCCGCACAACTCTTACAGTTTCTACGCCAGAAAGTTTTTATTTTGCAGGTCATTTGTACCTATATTGAGCATGTGCATGTGGCAAGGATTTTGATTTTGGTTCATTTTTGTCAAAATATACAATGTTTAACTTAGTTAGTAATTTTTGTGATTGTTCATAGAGGGTACATAGTTTGTCCGCGCAACTCCTCCTACAGTTTTTGACTCTAGGGAGTTTTTTTTTTATTTTGAAGATTATTTGTACCTATATTGAAGGTGTGCATGTGGTAAGGATTTTGATTTTGGTTTATTTTGAAGAAAAAAAATATACATTGTTGAACTTAGTCATTTTTGGTGATTTAGTTATAGAGGGTACATAGTTTGTCCACGCAACTCCTCATACAATTTTAATGCTAGGAAGTTTTTATTTTGCATATCAATTGTACCTAAATTGAAGATGTGCATGTCAAAAGGATTTTGATTTTGGTTCATTTATCAAAATATACTTTGAACTTAGTCAATATCTAATGATTTAGTAATAGAGGTTACATAGTTTGTCAATATAGTAACATGTGTTTACCGGGGGCATCATATGTGTGTTACAGACACAAAATTCATAACTAATTTTTTTTAGAGTTCACACTGTTAGTGCTTTAGTTTTTGGTGTTGTATTTGCAGTGTTTGTGTGTTTTGTGGATGTTTTGTGTCTTTGGTCTTCTGTCGTCTTCAGGTGTTCTTGCTTTTGCCTTTCTCTGGATCTTGATTTGTAAAATATTGAGCTTTGTTCCTTCGGTATTCTACTGTCGGTGTTTTAATAAAACAAAAATAATTTTGAATATTTCCTAATTTATTATTGAACCTTTCGAAATGACTTCTCCCCTTGAGAACTAGGAGTATTTTTGAATCCATATGCTTCTTGGTTGATGAACAAGTGTAAACTTTTAATAGCACATGATCCCATTTAAATGTTTAGGGCTTTAGATCAGGCTAATGTGAACTAAATGTATTTTTCTGAATGGGCATAGTGACCGAGTTGCTTAAAGTTGTTGAATCAACACCACAACGTCTGTTAACGAAGTGGGTTTAAATACAGGAAATGTTTAGGTTCCTCAGCAACAAACCCTTTTTTGTGTGTGATTTCAAATTGTTATTCTGACAACCTGTTTATTTTTCCAAAATCTCATGAATAATATCCGCCATGTTTTCTTACTTTTGGCTCGATGAGTGTCCTGTGGTTGTTTATGTGTTAGGATTGTCTTCTGTTATTATTTTTGTCGGGCAGCGGATGACCGAGATTTTAAGAACACTCTGCCAGTTATTTTATGTTTGTTGACGATCCTGCAGCCATTGGTTAAGTGACATGGATGTAGCATTGCACGACATCTATCAGTGAATTCCGCTCACCAGGTCATCTTGAACTTACTATGAGGTATGAGTAAAGCCCATCGTTGCAGGCCTGATGGCGACTTCAAGATGAAGAACAATAATAAATGCGTTGCTCAATGTTTTGATATGTATTTATGGGGACTTTGTCTAATGTGCATTTACTCCATATCCCTTCATTGCTTGAACAAATTAAAATCATTTTAATGAACAATTTTCACATTTTGACGAAACAGGATGTAAACGTATTTGGGACTAGTTATTGAACAGAAATTTAAAAAGTGAAAGTGAATTTACAATGATAAACACTTTTAATTGCAATGTTGAGATCGTTGAATTGAATCATTATGTAGATATAGCCGTCATTCTTAGTAATATCTCCTTCGTAAATCGGTTCGTCTCGTTTTTTCTCTGGTCGTCTGTACGTATGACAAGGAATGGCGACCCGAACAGGACTCGAGTAATCTCGCTAGGATCAAATTTATTATTGGGGTCATTCATTAAACACAAAGCTGGATTGCTTCTTGGTGGCGGGTGCAATTCATGTATAAGTGCTGGTATGGATCATCAATTGGTCTGGGTCAATTTTTATGAGCTTATTTTTCCGTGATGGGGTATTAATAGCAAGTGAGGCGTATGTATTTTATATTAACGAAGTTGCCTCCTTAAGATGTAAGTAATGAGACTTTCATAAAACTGTCCTGAAATGAAAGGTTTTAATGAAAGGTTGACGATTGACAAGAAAAAATAATAGGTTTGTGCGCTTGAGTTAAGATACAAGCAATTACAATTTTGGCGGAAAATTTTAGCAGATTTGTTTCTTTATTCGTATGAAGCCAGGTTCATACAAGGGCTAGTTCAGAGAAAAGACAATAAGCTAGCCAAGTCCTTTAATTTCAGCTTCTGTTATAAAGATGGTGTTCTTTCATTGAACAATCCTCAATTAAAGGATTTCCTTCATCTTATATACCCAAATGAACTCGAAATTAAAGAGACTACTGATACACAATCATCAGCATCATACCTGGACGTATACCTCTACATTGACAAGTCTGGATAGCTGAAAACAGAACTTTACGACAAGCGTGATCATACCTGGACGTATACCTCTACATTGACAACTCTGGATGGCTGAAAACAAACTTTACGACAAGCGTGATGATTTCGACTTTCCAAAAGTGAAATTCCCGTTTTCGAGCACTTATATTCCCACATCTCTGGCATATGGCGTGTACATTTCAGAATCCATTCGCTATTGCCGTGCCTGTAGTTTGTACAGCGATTTTGTCAACAGAGCGAAATTACTGTCTGAAAAACTTATTGCAATTGTCACTACAGAAGTTTTACGGTCGTCACCACGATTTGACAGACCGTCATAATATATTTTGGTAGATCCAGAATTTATCACCGCACTGACTAACACCGACTGTGACAAAACCGGACTTGACATTGGCAGTGTGACGGGTGCCACGCGTGGAGCAGATCACGCTTACCCTTCCGGAGCACGTGATGTTACCTCAGTTTTTATAGGGTTTAAACTGCTAGTGCTTTAGTTTTGTGACGTTCTTGTTCATTTTTTTATTTGTTTTGTCTTTGTCATACTGTCTCAATTCGTGTTTGATATGAATCTCCATGATTTTGATATATAATTTTAGAATTCCCCCTTCATGTTCTTGCTTCGGTATTCGATTGCCGATGTATTCTAGGTTTTCACAGGCTTTGTATAGACAATTGCAAGTCTTAAACATCTAGTGAAGGAGTAATGTCAATTGCTTGAAAATTTGTCCGAAATTCCTTAAAGGTATATTATTCTTGACTATAAAAGGAAAAATGGTTGTTCATGCTAAAATATTTACATGTTATGATATGGAAAAATATAGAGGAGTAAGCATATCTGACAAAATGTCAGAAATCAACGGTAGCAACAACCTTAATTAGTGTGAATCACAGGGGTTGTAGAGAAGGCAAAATTTCCTGTCCTAACCCATATCTTCCCTTTTACAAAAATACAACAATCAGTAGAGTGGTTAACCACCTGAATTTGGCAAAGTCGAAATAAAAACAAAAATAAGAAAACATCTGAATTTAAAAGATACAAAAGGGGTGAAAAAGCCCAATATTTCGACATAAAATTTCTTCTTCCAGGGGAAAGTTAAAATAAAAACACGTGTAAACACTCTAGAAGATTGATTGATTGATTAGTTAGAGTTTAACATCCAATGAGCAATATTTCAGCTATATCAGGACGAGAATAAGTTAATCAATTTTTGAAATCTTACAATATTTAAAATTTTGTAAATTTTATTGAAAACTAAGTAGTATCTCCTCCATGCAAAGCTCTCTCCTTAGCTGATTTTGGCTTTACATTTAGATCACTTTGATTATTTGTTCTCTATCAGTTTTTAAACATTTTTGAGTTTATGGTCTTCCAAACGTTTAGATTTTGTCTGCACTGATGAGACATAATTTGTCGAAATGCGCATATGCAGAAAGTAAATTCACAGTAACATCGGTATTTAGTTATTCAATTAAATTGTAAGTAAAATAAGAAACTAAAAAGGAGGAAGGGACAACCGGGGCAACGACTTTTTATTGCCAATTGAAAAGGGGAGAAATGGGTATTGCCAATTGAAAAGGGGAGAAATGGGTAGAGGCAGGAAATTTAGCCTTCTATACGACACCCAATGCGTCAGCTCTCCTTAGCGAAATATAGAAATGGTCTTTATACTGCATGGAGCGTGGCGTTTCTCCAAACAGTTTGGCTACAATGGTTCGCGGTCAGGCTTTCCGTATTATGACCTGACTACTTCGCAAAGAGAGGGCATTCCCCCATCCACTACCTGGGGACGCACCCGGCAGCTTTGTAGCCAGAGCCCCTGAAAACCGATTCAGCTGCCGGGCACTCTAGAAGAAATGTAAAAACTAAAAACCTAGATGGGATAGGTGTGCAGCGAGCCGAGAAATTTGACAATTCTAGCCAAACTTGAAAACATTCACAAAAAGGTGATTGAAATGTTGGGGTCATGAAACAATAATGGGTAGGGGCAGGAAAGGACAGGAAATTAAGTGAAAATTGTGTGTGAAGGACAAGAATTAAAAAGACCAAAATGTGGAAAAATTGACCATTTATATATAGTTTTACATCGGTTTGTCACATCACTTTATTTTCATATTTGCTTTTATTATCAATTTCTTCATTTTTGGTTCATTTTTCGTTTTCGTCCATAACATTTGTGGGACGGATTTGTCCTTGTTATTGTCTAAATACTGAAGAGATACACAACTGCTTTTTAAACTTTCACCTTGGTGTTGTTTATAGGTTAGAGTAGTAACATGCACCACGGACTATAATTAGTTTTGTCTACGGGTTAGAACCAGCAACCCCACAGCTATTTCAACATCATATTTCAGCTGGCTGTGTGACGGGTGCCATCAATGGAGCAGATTATGCTTACCTTTCCGGAGCACCTGATGATACCTTAGTTTTTGTAGGGGTTCACACTGCTAGTGCTTTAATTGTGTGGCATTCTTGTTCATTTTTTGTTTATTTCTTTTGCCTTTGTCAAGCCGTCTCAATTCGTGTTGGATATGATAAGCCCTGATTTTGGATTTTTGATTTTGAAATTCCAACTTTTATCATTTTTGCTTTGGTATTCGTTTGCCGGTGTATTGAAATTGATTTTTAATTATTCATAAAACTACACTTCATAATACATCGGCAAACGAATACCGAAGCAAGAGAGATGAAAGGGGAAATTCTAAAATCATAAATCCAAAATCACGGTAATTCACAGCTACACGAATTGAGACAGTATCACAAAGTCAAAACAAATAAACAAAAAAGAAAAAGAACGTCACAAAACTAAAGCACTAGCAGTGTGAACCCCTATAAAAACTGAGGTATCATTAGGTGCTCCGGAAGAGTAAGCATGATCTGCTCCACGCATGGCACCCATCACACTGCCAGTGAAAGTCCGGTTTTGTCACAGTTGGTGTTAATCAGTCCGGTAACAAACTCTGGATCTACCCAAAGACATCATTTGTGAAACAGAAACATTGCAATGCTCTGTCAAATCGTGATGACGACCGTAAAACTTCTTAAGTGACAATTTCAACAGTGACTGAACATACCCTTGATGTATAAGTTTTTGAGACAGTAATTTCGCTCTGTTGACAAAATCGCTGTACAAACTACAGGCACGGCAATTGCGAATGAGTTGTGAAATGTACACGCCATATGCCGGAGAAGTGGGAATATTACTGCTCAAAAACGGGAAGTTCACTATTGGAAAGTCGAATCATCACGCTTGTCGTACAGTTTTGTTTTCAGACGTTCAGAGTTGTCAATATAGAGGTATAGGTCCAGGTATGATGCTAATGATGGTGTATCAGTGGTCTCTTTAATTTCGAGTTCATTTAGGTATATAAGATGAAGGTTATCCTTAAATTGAGGATTGTTCAATGAAAGAACATCATCTACGTAACTGAAGTTGAAATTCAAGGATTTGGCTAGCTTATTGTCTTTTTTTCTGAACTAGCCCTTGTATGAACCTGGCCTCATACGAATAAAGAAACAAATCTGTTAAAAGTGGCGCACAATTAGTCCCCATAGGTATCCCTATTGTCTGCTGGAAAACCTGTCCTCCAAATTCTACAAATTGGTTATCAATCAATAATATTAACATTTGCAGTCCCCTTGTTCCATGTGATCAGTTACTAGATATCGACCTCACACTCTGGAAGGTGACAAATTATTCTTTTTAAAAATAAAAATCTGTAGATAATCGTTTTATAACTAATGTCCCTTCAGTGCAGTTCAAAATAAAAATGTTTGGTAGACCAAAAAACATAATATCTATACAGCTAGAATATCACAAACTTCCTTAAGTGTTCAAAGTAAAGCCAAAATCAGCTTAGGACAGAGCTTAAAAAATCTTTATTTTAGAATGAATATTATGCATATTACTGCGCTGATGTCGACCACGTGATTTCCTGATAAACGGATACTACAGTATGTGTCTTTTTTTCTATATGGCAAAACACTTGCAAAGTCCGATTGTTATGAACCAGATAGCTACCTTTTCTTGATACCCAACAGGGAACACCAAAGCTGAATAAATAAGTAGATAAGTTATTATTTCTGAGTAGATAAGTTATAATTTCTATGCTTTGTTGTATGATGGAGGGATGCATGTTTTGGGGCATGTTTTCTTATTTTTGCCAGTTAATATTTTTCTATTCATTTATCTCTATTCGTTTAAAATTTTCAACAGTATCAATTGAAACATACAGTCCATATATATTATAAAGCATAGATCATTCTGTACCTATTTAAAAGTGTTTGTGTCAGAGTCCCTATTGTTTCTCTGCATTTGTACATTTTTTTCTGTGAAACTTAAATGGACAAAAGTTGTAAATCTTTACCTTATTTGCCAAAATGGTCAATTAGATTACTTTTAAATTTTGAAAATTCAGACAATGGTACAACGGAATGTCTTGAATAATTTTAAATGCAGATCAGTTTATGGCTTCTATTCCAGGAGTTCTTCGAATATTTAGAGTTGGTAACGTTCCTGACATATAATGAAAATGTTAATAGAAACGCTTTTTGGCGAAAATTGACAAAATTCTCGCAAAAGAAAAAAAAAACAAATATTATTTGAAAAGACCACATTTATTGAGCAACATAGACTGAAATTCTAAAAAGCATGATAAATTTGAAGAGTGCACGTATCTTTTTATGCCTAGTTTACTCAACCAATAAGAAAAAGAAGGGAAACGGGGAATGTGTCAAAGAGACAACGACCCTAAGGGGAGCGATAACAACTCAAAGCCACCATAAGATCTTCAATGAACGGTGAGGAAACCCCACATCCAACGGTAGGTCGGAGTTGGCCCCTAGAAAAAAAAAAAAAAAGTAATCAAGTTCAGCGAAATAAGCATCTTCCTAGACTCCGATAGACATAAAGTGAACTAACTAGAAAACAGACAAGACACACAAAGGCTTAATAAATTTATTGACTTAGGACAGGCGCAAACCTGCTGCGGCGGGATTAAACTAGTTTTATTGGGCCCAAACCTTCCCCCTATAGCCAATGTGATAAATAAAAAAACGATCGTAACAACAGTAAAATTCAGTTTGCAACAGGACTGAGTCAACTGTGAAAAATGAAACTGAAAGAACTAAATATACGGACATAAACATGAAATCACAAGAGACTACTAGCAGTTAACTGACATGCCAGCTCCAGACCCATTACCAACTGACAAATTAAGTTATGTACCCTCAGTATACAGCTTCCATCAAGATCCCTTCCTGTGAGGAGTTTAGCATAATGATTTCATGTATATACCGGAATACATAACCCGTGTCCATGCAATACTGATTTTAGAAATTTAGAATGTGTTTAGTTAAAATGCATAGACCCTATAAAAAAATCAATGTGAATACCAAAGAAGGCCATACGTAATGACTTGACGACAATACCGTAATTATAACCCTTATGAATTAGACGATTTAAAGTTTTATAAGTTTGTTAGGCGAGTGTAAGTATTTTTTACTTTTATGTAAAACATTACCATAAAATAAGGGGTGTGAAATGCCAGCCTTGATAAGATGTTTACAGGTTGCATTGTATTTACGAACTAAGTCTTTATATCGATGATAAAATTTAGTAAAGGTTTTAACTAGTTTATGATAACGAAAACCTTGATGTAATAGTTTTTCAGTTATGAAAAGATTCCGTTCATTAAAATCGCAAACTTTATTACATACTCGAGCAAATCGAACAAGTTGAGATATGTAAACACCATATGATGGCGCTAATGGAACATCACCGTCCAGAAATGGATAATTAACTATGGGAAAAGAAAAATCGTCCCTTTTATCATAAATTTTAGTGTCTAATTTACCATTCGTTATATCAAAATTGATGTCTAAGAACGGACAATGATGATTATTAGAATTGGCTTTATTCAAAGTAAGTTCTTTAGGGTAGATGTCCTTATAATACGTATTGAAGTCGTCATTATTCAAAGTTAAAATATCATCCAAATATCGGAAAGTATTGTTAAACTTTTCAATTAAATGCTGTTTAGATGGGTCTTTGCTGATGTTGGTCATAAACTGAGATTCGTTGCAGTATAAAAAGAGGTCCGCTATGTTTTCTTTTAATAAATTTGTAAACTTATCCGCTTTGAAGACAGCAGTCTTATTACCAATATATCTTTGCACTTCCTACTTAGTCGCAGACAGCATATTTTGTAGGGAAAGAAAGGTAAAAGTTGGTCATTGCAAAATCTGAAATATGTTTCCTAATCTATAGAGGAGGGACGATGCAAAAAGAAAGATCATTCTTATTTTCGGCAGAGAAATACCTGACTTTAGTCATTTTATACTAAGTACTCATGAGATTTCGGCATTAATTAGATTCGCTCCATTAAGTTGTCCGCAACATCAAAAATAATATCTCAAAATACTGGAATTGTTCAAGGCTCATGTTTAAAGACACAAGTTGCCAAATGCCTATATGCATAAAGGAAATTGACAGTAACTTTGCCGTTTTGCCATCTAAATGCGTATATACATGGTAAATCTGAAGAATGTATATAATGAATGAAAGGATATGGACTCAATGCACATGAGACAAAGTCTCTACAAATACAGGGATGGTAAAAAACAAGCAAAGGAACAACGCTTTTATTGTTGTTCTTCATCTTAAAACAAGGAGTGACTTCAAGTTCTCCGGAAGGGTAAGCATGTCCTGCCCCACTAATAAGCCAAGCAATTGAGCAACACTTTTATTGTTGTTCCTCATTTTAAAGTCACCATGATGCCTTCAACATTACAACTAGCTTTGCTCATACCTCATAGTAAGTTCAACGCTACATTCATGTCTCTGTTGGTCATGGATGCGGGATTTGTCAACAAATATATTAATTATATCCCCCAAACGAAGTTTGGGAGACATATTGTGTTTGCTCCGTTTCTTATTATTATTATTTTTTTTCTTCTTCTTTCTTTCTTCCGCTCAGTTCTTGTCCACCCCATATCTCGGCTACTATTTGACCAAACTTCATGAAACTTCACAGGAATGATTGCCTCAATGAGTAGAAGTGTTCTTGTCCACCCCATATCTCGGCTACTATTTGACCAAACTTCATGAAACTTCACAGGAATGATTGCCTCAATGAGTAGAAGTGTTCGCAACTTTCAAAATTTTCAAAATGGCCGCCGTTGCCATGGAAACGGAAAAAAGGCGGGAAAATTAAAAGTGCTCCGAATTGGATGAAATTTTACTGGAAGGTTGCCTGGCATGTGTACAAATGATTTTCAGCCTCAGAATTTTCAAAATGGCTGAAGTTGCCATGGAAACGGAAAAAAGGCAGGAAAATTAAAAGTGCTCGGAATTGGATGAAATTTTACAGGAAGGTTGTCTGGCATGTGTACAAATGTTTTTTAGCCTCAGAATTTTCAAAATGGCTGCCGTTGCCATGGAAACGGAAAAAAGGCGGGAAAATTGAAAGTGCTCGGAATTGGATGAAATTTTACAAGAATGTTGCCTGGCATGAGTATAAATGATTTTCAGCCTTAGAATTTTCAAAATAGCTGCCATTGCCATGGAAATGGAAAAAAGGCGGGTAAATTGGAAGTGCTCCGAATCGGATCAAAATTTACATGAAGGTTACTTAGCCTGTGTACAAATGATTTTCAGCCTCAGATTTTTCAAAATTGTTACTGTTGCCATTGAAGCTTAGAAATACTGGAAAATGAGAGGTGCTATGAATGGGATGCACAATTTTCGCTTGGGGGACATCTGTAACGCTCTGCGTTACAATAATAAATATTTAAACTGGCAAAGAGCTATTATAATCACTGTCATCCTTTGCCCGACAGAAGCACTAGTGTCTTAAGCTAGTTGACGATTACAACATATAGACAAACTCGGGGCATTCATCAAGTCGATTATAAGAAAACTTGACATTATAAAATAATGAGATGAAGGCCCCTTTTCTTCTTCTGGAATAAACTTGTCAACCAATCCGCCTTTGATGTCGTGTAGTCTTGTAAACTTCTACCTATCGAACCAATAACTTTTCATTTTACACTTCTTTCTTCTTTGCTTTGCAGGCTGCATATATTAAGAAGTATGGAAAAATGTTTGTCATTGCAAAATTAAGGTTGGATGCTGCTGTTAAACATAAAAACTTTGTCTTTTTTCTGGCCAAGTAATAGATCTAACAAACAAATTTCACAACACCCATTTTCAAAGTAAAATAATTTGAAAATTAGAGAGAAAAAAGAGGAAATGCTCAAAAACAAATTTGTGATTCTAGACGTATTTAAAATATTTGTTTTACATTTTTTGGTAAAATCATATATCCCAACAGGGGAGTATGAGCGTCAGATTTCAGAAGAATTCGATATCCTCGGCTTTTATCCATTCAACTGTTTCCTGCAAAAAATTTGACGTCATATATCTGAAAAATTCTAACATCGATTTTCAATTTTGTTTGCTTATGTTGTTCTATTAGCAAAGTTCTTCAAAACAAAAGGTCAGCGTTTTAATTCTAATTACAAAATTTCTGACACTCGTACTCCCTTAACATGTGAATTCATATTAATAAATATATACTTAAGACAGATTAAATTTAATTTGCGGTGTAGATCGAATCAAAACATTTTGAAATCAATACACCGAAGGATGTATAAAAACAAAGAGAACATAAAGTGTGAAATACAGCGATCTATATAAAAATCAAAATCAGAGAAGGACAGAGTGTTATCCAACCATTTCATTTGAAATGCCCGTACCAAGTTAGGACCATTGCGATCGACAATTGTCCAGGTGGTTTTTTAACTTCTTTGTCTACACGCAAGATCGCCATTTTTCATGGCGTCACAATGGTAAAGTCGAAACACGGCATACATATTTAACGTAATAATAAAATTGCAACCAATCACAGTCACCAAGAGCAATTTTCACTCCAAAGAGGAGAAACAAATTTCTGACACAATTCAGGACACGTGAAAACGTGATAGGATATATTGACAAAACGATTTATTTGGGAAAAAAAAGTCTTCTAAAACAGAAAAACTAAATTTAAGTCATTTTCACCGCAGTAGAATACTGAAGGAACAAAGGAGTGGAATTTACAAAAGTCGAAGTCCAATGACATGGCCAAAATGAGGACAAAGAAAACAATGACGTGAGACACAGAAAACAATGACGTTAGGCAGATACAAGATATTCATTCACACAATTGATTACTGTCCAAAGAAAACAGTATGTGTCTGCAGGGTATTATTTTCCTATTATAGAATTTTGTTAAATTGTCTGTGTAGAAAAATATTTGTATTATTGTTCAAAATGTAAAATAAAATCTGGGGTCACCGTGCATTTAAGTGCAAAAACTGAAATTGAAAATTTCAGGATTTTGCATAAAATGATATGGCAATTTATTATATTAGAGGATAGCTTGAAAAATCTATTATAGATTTTGTTCATATTTTACATGTGGTTTGAAATCATTATATAGTTTATATACAAAAAATAAAAATTAGGGGTCACCATTGAAATAAGAGAGATAAATTGCAGAACGATAATTTCTCTAGTGATATCTTACAAAAACAGGAAACAGCAAACACCTACAATGGCCAGGAACTACAATCACAAGCCACAATCTACAAGCAAACTGCACCAGAAAAACAATAATGAAAACAAGAGACAAACATAAATAACGATAGGAACTCGGGATAGCCGGACTTTGTACCGGCACTAGCAAAAGCCAGTGGTAGGGTGATATCTACATGTATATTAAATTCTTTTATTAGATTATCTCCCTTGCATTATTTCTGTGTTCTGTAAATCCAGCAACAGATTTAAAGTTCATGTGTTTAAAGCACCATTCACATGCAAAGTTTTACACACATGTGTATTTTTTGACAAGGCTATGCAAATTTGCACTGGTGTCCAATTACTGCATGTAAACGCAACTGTATACGTGTGTAAACTTAAGGATGTAAATTTGCATGAGGTCAGGGGCAAGTGTAAATGTATATTTTCACATGTGTAAATTTACACGGTATGCATTTTGAGCATGTAAATGCAAACTAAAACATGCACACTGTGCAAAATGCTGTTTCTGTCTAGGAAATGGAAGAAAAGGGCCTTGCAACTTGATTTGAATCATGAAATTGATGTACA
>MJUU01017215.1:58213-75454 GCA_002080025.1 Modiolus philippinarum | reverse complement strand
GATTTATTTACATAAATATTTTTTCATTTACCATTTCTAGAATTTTGAAATACATGTAATAAAATGGATATGCATCGATATAACCAACACTGTCCGAATGTACTCCAACAAAGAATTAGATAATCAAAGAATACTTAAATCAACATATTATTTGATCTATTGTAGTAAACGGCAAAGCAATTTGCTTTATAGTCAATGAAAGAACATGGAGTAAATGAACATGAAACAAAGTCAGTACAAATATATGACAGAACTAAAATGGAACAACACTTACATTGTTATTTTTTATCTTTAACTTACCATGACTTCTTCAACAATGAGCTACGTCATACCTCATAGTAACCTAAAGAACGTCTTGTAAGATGTCGAACGACGCTACAGTTATAACTGGTCTTCACTGGTCATGTATGCGGGGTCGTCAACATACAATAGGGTCTGTAAGTCTCGTCATGTGACACCGAGATTTTACGATAAAATTGAAATTCCCGTCAAAACATGACATTTTTGGATTATGACGTTCACTTTTTTGCTTGGTACGTCATATATTGTCGTGAAAAATGCAACTTCCGGGTACAAAAATTGTTCCCGGAAGTATCAAAATTGAACGAGACTTACAGACCCTATATCAAACCTCAATCAATCTCGTCCATTGCCCAAAAAAAAAACATTAGTATCTCAAGTAAGTGGATAATGATAACATATAAACAAACACTTGAGTCCAGAGTACATCCACGATCTGAGATGATCTGAGAGTTCATTTTTATTTTTTGAATTATTTTTTGAAATTTGAAGTACAAGTCCAAAATGCTATGACTTTTGAGTCCTTGGAGTCCATGGACTCGGTCAAGTCCAAAGTACGCCCAAAATAAGGCAAGAGTTCAAAAGGGGGATTATACCCTCACACAGGGAACTCATGTCCATTGTAAGAAAACGTGGCAATTAACATACTAAACTAGGCATTATAAACATAAATTGACAAAATCTACCGAGGATATAGTCTGTATTAAGGTGTCTCAGTGGTATTATTCCGCCATTTTTGTTTTAAACTTGTTCATTTAGGTTTCATACATTTAGAAATTTAACAAAATAATTATTTACAATGTAAATAAAGTTCAAAAGTATTTAAAATTTTCATTCCTTATCCATTTTTTTACAACATTTTCATTACAAAAATGTGAACTAAAACAAACGTACTTTAAATCTGTAGCTGGATTTACAGAACACAGAAATTAAACAAGGGAGATAATTTGATAAAATAATTTCATATTGATATCACTAAAGAAATTAGCATTTCGTAATTTATCTGGCTTATTTCAACGGTGACCCCCAGTTTTTATTTTTTTATATGTAAACAATATAATGAGTTTAAAACACATGCAAAGTACAAACAAAATCTATAATAGAATTTTTAATTTATCCACTCATAAAGTCATTTTCCCTATCATTTCTTTGTAAAATCCTTAGATTTTCAATTTCAGTTTTTTCGCTTAAATGCACGGTGACCTCCAAATTTTATTTTATATTTTGAACAATAATTCAATTATGTTTCTACATAGAAAATTTCACAAAATTATATAATAGGAAATTAATACCCTGCAGACCCCTTAATACATGAACGGAAAATCAAAAAATTCTTACAATGAACTACATAAGAAATTCATTCGCTTACTTTTGAGGGAATAGACCTGGGGTATTGGGAGATAGCTCTGTTTTTCGCTTTCATAATACTTACATAAAATAATAGAACCATTGTGATATGTATAATCAAAATTTCAGAAATTAAATAAATATTTTTTTGTCATGTAAATCATTACCCAACATCTAGTGATTCATTACTAGCACATTAACTCGACATTTTGTGCAATGATAAAAAAAAATAATGAAAAATATTTAAAACTCAGATTTCTTTCAAGGGAGGTAATTTAAAGCAATGTTTCATCCATTTTATTGATTTTTGCCTACTTTATTCTCAATTTTGAAAAAATGCAAAGATAGATTTTCTTTAAATTTTAGTACATCTTATTAAACTAATTTCCTGTCTATTCTCAGTTTTTGGTGAAAATTAAACGACTCAAGAAGTGTTTAATAAAGTGTTTAATACCGACAACATTCTGCAAATTTTTCATTCTTCATGGCTCAAATCGCCAATAAATTTCAGATTTAACTATTACAATTTATTATTTTATTATATGGCTTCTTGCACAATTGTTTATACTACAGAATTTAGCATTTGGGATAATTAAATAGCAAACACAAATTAAATTATAGCCTATTTTAAATACCTGAATCAGTTCCTGAACGGACAAAATAATATGAGCAAACATACTATCTTTGATGACTACTAGCCACAAAACAGAACGGTAAAATTTGTTGAAAATTGCTCAAAGTTTATATTGACACACTGTAAATATTAGAAAAATTAAACGAGAGGAAATTGTAAGGCCTACCCAGGTCTACTCCCTTTAACAATCAACGCTATTTCTGATTTCGTTTAACACATTTAAAAATTAAATTGTCATATGGCATTTCTTTGCAGTATACAATTTTAATGCCTTTTTTCATTTCAAGCAGAAGAAACTAAAACAATATTAAATCAAACTTTATCTGCACTGAATCAAGATTCATTTTTTTTATTACACTCAAACAGCACATGCTGCATAAGAGGCAGATACTTACATATATAATACAATAACGAGACTGAGTAATTGACTCAAAAATACATAAACATAAAAGACAACAAAAAATTATATACAATACAATGACAATAAGTTAAGTGAAACAGATTTACAGAAACAAGAATACCTTATTACCAGATACACCGAATAGACATAAGATGTCGAAAAATTGAATTCACAGTAATTTCGGTATTTTGTTATTTATAACAACCGGGGCCCATGCCTCTGCTCGTGGATTGTTAGTCCTTCAGGATATTCACAAGCCAAGTGGTCAGTACTTCGGTACTGTTCGGAGTTTGTTTTGGAATTTGCTTTATCTAGAACCTTTATCTTTTCTTTACAATTTGTTCCCTTTGAGCTTTTACCAATACTACGACTGATCTGCACTGAAAAGACATAAATTGTCAAAATATTCATAGGCAGATTCTAATTTCACATTTAATACGGTTTTTTTTTTTTAGTTTTTTGAACACTGGGCGATGCCTCCGCTAGTGGGATGTTAGACCGCGAGGCCTCTTACATAGCTCTGTCCTTAGCTGACTTTGCCTTTTCTATTTAGAACCTATCTGTATTTCTTTTTCTTTTACACATATTTCTGTGTATCACTGGGTTAAATGTGATATCGGTAACTGCAGTTTCCGACATCCCAAGATAATTGACTCTGTTTCAGCTAAATATTATGACTGTCTATTTTGTAATAATAACGAATTATTCTCCTACGTTTCATGTCTTATTTGATACATTACTGAATTTGTAACTTAAGGTAGATGGGTACTCCAAAATTTTTTCCATAGATTTTCTTTATTTTCTCAGGAAAGTTTCCTTACTATATGAGCATTGAAATAAAATAATAAAAAAGGGGGGTCACCGTGCTTGTTTTTAAAATAAATGATATCAAAATAATCAAATATTTCTAATGAATATATAGGGAAAAACAGGTATTTGGTTGTTTTCTTTAAAACTATTCCATAAATTTCTTTGTATTTTACTCAAATGTTAGCCCTTTGAACATACTTTCAGAAAATATAAAGAAAAATGGGGGTCACCGACTTTGTTTTCCATATAATTTGTAAAATGTGAATTTTCATAGTGATATCTTTGTAAAATATTTTTATCGGATTATCTCCCTTTTTCAAAAATCCTCTCCCTATTTATTCAATTATCAAGTTAACATACCTCGTCTAATTAGATAAAGACCTGTGAAATCAAGTCCATGTAGGTTCTTTGCATTTTGTATTATGGATATAATATTGATTTATTCATTACGAATAAAAATATTTGCATATTTAAAAAGCAGATAATACCATAATAGCATAAATAACAAATTCAAAATGGCGGAAGACTACCGATCTACCTTAAATGCTGAAGGGTTTGTCATAATTTAATCGCTCAACAGACAAAATAGCCGTACAAAAAACAGCGGTGATGTCGGTAACTGACAAAAATAAATTTTCGCTGATGTCCGTAACTGAAAGTGAAGATATCCGTAACTGGTATGTAGAAGGAGAACGATTGAATAAACTGAGACGCAGTATTTGACAGATTTGTGAATCTTGTCGATTCATTTTGTTTCGGAATATATTGGTCAGGTTACAAGTTCATTTCAAAAAGCAGACAGCAATTTAGACGACGGAACTGAAGTTGTTCAAAGTATTGAATAAAGTTGTTTTAATTTGCTGCCGTTCGTCCACTTTGTAGGTTCTTTTAGAAAATTTATTTCTGGTATATTTAGATAGTACACACTGCAGCTTTTTCTTAACGGTGTCAAAAGACAGTTGAAAGACGAGCTCTTGTCAAATATACCCTTTCTGACCATTCAGTTCAAATTAATTTCCGATTGCAGTATCACCAAAGTAGTTCAAAGAGAAGTTCCTGGTCGAATATGTTTTGTAGAAATTACTCCCTCTGGTACGACATACGGAAAACTGGCTGAGAAATGTATCTGTTATAGTTGTTTGGTGTTTGTATATTGCATTGTGGTAAAACCAAACGAAATAAACCTACGAAAGTCGAATTTATGCTTAAAGGGAAGGCTTTTCTTTTTATTTCGTTTTTTCAATAACTTGGCTATTCTGGGAATAGATTAATAAATATTTCAGTTAGTTTTGTTCTTGTTTCTCTTGTGGAAAATCTTTTTATTCATTACAAAAGTTTTATGGTTCAAGATACCGTTGTCTTTAAACACACATTGGTCATCACTAACAATCCATGCTAGAGTATGATCAGCGGTATTAAACTATATGTTTGGATTTCCTGTTAGTGACAAACTAATAATTTTTTTTGCGAAATTCCCCAACGGCAATTTATGGGCGAAAATTCGTTATGGCGATCGGATGAATGAAGAAAACTCCATATATAATCATTTTGGCTCGGAAGCTTAAAATAAAAGGAATCAATTCACATTGCATTGGGCTAGAACTCTAGAGCGTCTTTTAAAACGAAAAAAAACATCTTTACATCTTTATTCGTTTTAATTAACACTTTAAAACTTGTCTGTGCCGCAGGTTTCGGATTTTTTTAATTTGCCCTCAGGCCATGAAAAATGGGCGAAATTGTATTTCGAGTTATCCGGTAATAAGTAAAAACTCTTGAAGTATTACTCTATATGCCTGTTGAATTAGCTATGCTTTACTGATAATGTCAGACTTTTTGTATCATATACCTAGGGATGTGTCCGTGGGGGACCAAGAGCGAAAAAAACAGCGTTTGACTGGAACTATATGTTCAACTTGGATTTACGGGTTGTATTTTAATATGGTATATTTGGAATATCTCTGTTGATCCGTTATGAATTTGGTCAAAAAGTGGTATAATTCCATCATATAGTTGTCTAGATAAGCATTTTTTTAAAATATTATCTATTAGTATGAACATTAAAAAATTCAAAAATCTGATTTACTGATTTGATTTTGGAATATTTATTGAACCTCTCAAAGACAGCTTATAAGGGACATTATACTTTTTTTTTCTACACAACACATTTTTTAATGTGTGTAATTACAAATAAATAAATTGTAATTACAAATTAGCAAATTTTTATTACAAGTTACTAAATCATTATGACAAATTACTAAATTGTAATTACAAATTAATAAAACTTTATTACAAACTAGTAAATTGTTATTACAATTTGGTAAATTGTTATCACAAATTAGTAAATTGTTAATACAAATTAGTAAATTGTAATTACAAAATAATGAATTGTAATTACAAATTCGAATTAATAAGCTCAGCTTGCTCAGGTCCTTTCAGAAATGTTAATAATTTTCGGTGATAATATAAATTTAAAAATTTTGTAATTTTTGTAATTTCCTGAAACTGTCAAAGACCCGTTTTTTTTTCCTTATAAACGGTACCTGAAACGGGAAACCGATCATGTCCACTTGACGGTAAGTTAAGGCAATAGAGTCGACGGAGATAAAATTTGTCTGATCCTCAAAAACAAGAATAAGAAATGATAGAAATAGGACATAAATTTACAGTTACGGACATCTTTATTAGGAAATTGAATATCAGTTACGGATATCAGGTTCTTCAGTTACCGACATCACTGCTGTTTTTTTTTTGTAGAGGTTATATCTCTGTTCAGCGATTAAATTATGAAAAACCCTTTAGCAGTTCAGTTTCAAATAAAGTAATACATCGAATAAGTTAAGAAATGCGAAGAATAATGCGTTATCATAACAAAATCGACGATCATAATTTTTAGTCGAAACTGCGTCCGCCATCTTGGGATATCGGTAACTGCAGTTACGGATATCACATTTACCCCAGTGGTGTATGGATATCCAATTGCTTTGGTTTGACTTGCACTAAAGAGACATAATTTGTCTAAATAACAAAATACCAAAGTTACCATTGATTTAGTTTTTGCATATTCGCATTTCGACAACTTATGTCTCTTTAGTGCAGATCAAATCAAGACATTTGAAATATGTGTAAAATATGTTTAAATGTTCATATGCATTAAATTCAAAGTAACTTGACATTTTGTACGTATTTCATTCTCGTTTCAATCCAGATTTACAGGTTTATATTATTCATCTTTTCCTCTTACATGCATCACCGTTTCAAATAATATATTATCTTTACGGATTCCGTCCTTGTTACCCATTGCCCATGTCAATATACTGACACCGAGACCTAGATAATTTTTTATCGAGTGCATTATTATTTGCATTAGAAACATGGTTGGTCAAATATCGAAAATCAAAGTTTAATTTTCAATGGATAATAAGTTGTAATCAAATTGTAACTTCTCACTGGAACTATGTAGGAAATTTTCAGTGAAAATATCGTGTTAATGTGTATGGAACGTAATGGTGTTTGTGTTGTCTGTGAATGCAGCACCGAACCCAAAACTAAAATATACACAATGCAAGTACTGAGTCTACAGTAAACGGCACAATTTTCAGTCTGATTTATTGGGATCTATTTTTAGCCGAGTTTCGGCGAAGTCGAACTCGGCTTATGATTTGATGAATGGTGTCTGGATGACCTGAGGAGGAACCCTATCGATTTTGAGGTTTGTGCGACAAATGTCAAGGTCACAACTTCTAAAAAAGAATAAAAATTAAACATCAGGAATAAAAGCCTAAAATCACATGTTAGGTATTTTTTGAAAACAAAAATAGCTGAAAAAAAATTATTGTTCATACAAAGGTACTCTTTTTATTGCTAGAACATGTTCAACTAATTATGTACACCAACACACTTTTTTGGTTCATTAACATAAAAATAAGATATAATGAAAAGTCAAAATTTAAAAAGGGAGGTAATTAATATAATATGAAGAAATAGTCAATATTTCTGAAAGTTTTTTTGAATGGAGGTCTGAAATGGGTTGTAATGGATAGTGGAGTTTTCATTTACCACTGAAACCAAACCAGATCATGAAATCGTTGAAAAAAGTATTCGGCTACATATTTTTCTTCACAAGTTCAGAAATATATATAAACTAGATTATTAGGGGAACCCTTGTCATATTTTTTTTTCTTTTTTTTCTTCTTTTTTTAGTGAAAGGGGAATTGAAATGTTTTGAATACAGCATATGTAGTACGTGATTATAACAATTTCCTGAAACTCGGTTTCAGAAATATGAATTGCCTAGATTATAAGGGGATCCATTGTCCAATTTTTTTTTTTTTGAATTTGTGGTCTGAAATGGGTTGTAAATGATAGTGGAGTTTTCAGTTGCAGTTGCCACTGAAACCAAACCAGATCATCATTAGATCTTTGAAAAAAGTATTCTTCTACATATTTTTCTTCACAAATTCAGAAATATGTATGAACTAGATTATTAGGGGAACGCTTGCCATATCTTTTTGAAAGGGGAATTGTAATGTTTTGATTTCAGCATATGTATTACCTGATAACAAGGGGAACCGCTGCCGAATATTTTTTTTTTGAATGGGGGGGGGGCTTGAAATATTCTGATTTCAGCAATACATATTACCTTGATTATAAGGGGAATCCCTGCCCATATTTTTTTTTTTTTTTTTTTTTTTTTTTTTNTAGGTTGCAATGGATAGTGGAGCTTTCAGATACCATGGAAACCAAATCAGAACAGTCAATCTTTGAAAAAAAGTATTCTGCTTCATATTTTTCTTCACAATTTCAGAAATATGTATATGCTAGATTATAAGGGGAACCCCTGACTTTTTTAAGGAGGACTTGGAATGTTTTGATTTCAGCAACATGTATTACCTGGATTATAAGGGGAACCCCTGCCCAATTTTTTTTCATAATTGTCTGAGATGAGTTTTAATAGATATTGGAGCTTTCAGTTGCCATGGATACCAAACTAGAAAATTGAATTTTTTAGAAAAGTATTAGATTTTAAGAGGAACCCCTGCTCAAAGTTTTTTGAAAGGGGACTTGGAATGTTTTGACTTCAATTATGAGCAATATGTATTACCTAGATTATTACCTCTGCCCACATTTTTAGCTGAATTGCGACAAAGTCAAAACATCTTGCGAAGTTCCATTATAAGTCTCTGATTGAAATTAAAGAATTCTTATACTTATATACAGCTATTTGCATATCGGATGATGTACTTATGAAATTAAAACAAATATTCGCAACTCGGCTTTCGTACCTTTGGTGCGTTTTCTTATTTTATTTTCAATTAATATGCATGCCCACAATTACAGATTTTCATATTTCAAAGAGCGTAAATTTGATACAAGACCCCCTCTCTACTTGTTTTATGCTTACTTTCAGAAAGTAATAATTGGCCAAACATACTTTATTTAAAGGAATTTTTATTCAATAATTCTGTAATTTGGACTTAAAAAAACTATGCTGTTTATGAATTCAATGGTTTAAAGGCATAAGACGACATTAATAAATTGAAAAAAATAAATCTCGGTGAAAAAAAATGGTCTGTCCAAAATTCAAAAGGAAAAATATACACACCCCTCCCCAAGGTGAAAATGATGTACTTTTTGTGTTAATTGTGAAAGGATTTTGAAAATCTCATTTGATCGAACATATTACATTAATATGCAATGAATGGATATGGAGTAAATACACATGAGACAAAGACTCTACAAATAAGACTGTGAAAGTATCAACACCATTCCATTCCAAAACAGCGTCTCCAAGGTATAAAAGCAGGTTGGTGTATTAATCAATGTTTTGTCTACGTTGTTTCTTGATAGTGTGGTCTCAGAAATCTTTTTTGAATTCATAAAAATATATACCTATTTCTATAGGTTCCATAAAAAGAATATTTGGTAAAGTTATATCGAAGAGTTATTATACGTTTTAAAATGATAGTTTTATTATTTAAATGAAAATTATACATTTATCTTAAGGGTTTATATTTTGCATTAATTACTATCGGTGTGTTGTTTGAAAATAAAAATGATTTGAAAACTAAGAAAGAAGTTTTTAGTAACATACACTGAATTCACGCATATCCTACATTAACTATCGATTCAATAATTTTCCAAATGAATACCGAAGGAAGCAAGAGCCAAAATCCCCCAGAATACATGGTAATACAAGGTTTACATACAGACGGAAAACGTAAACGACTAACACGATGGAAACAGAACATAATATAAACGCCTTAAAATAATGCTATGAAAACTTGATTGATATTTTACGAAAGGATATGGAGTAAATGAACATGAGACATATGTTAACTCCAACTGCAATTAATTTTTGTGAGCTGTATGGCCATTTCAAAAATTAATTCCTCATCAGCAGCACTAGAACCCAAACATAGGAAATCCACAATTTCAAAAAATTTTAAAATGCTAATGTGAACAAATGTATAGTTTGTTAAAGTGTCTAATCTACACTAAACAAATCATGTTTCAAAACAAATTGGTTATTTTTTGTTTTCGCATACAGAAGTACTTACTACTTAATTGTGGCTATTCTACATACAGCTAAATAACACTCCATGGAGGCACTATCGCTATTCATATCTATGATTCTCACCACGTTCACGTTATCTAAACTAATTTTTTGCATTTATAGATCATACTAAACACCTGAAAATGATTTATCTTATGTGGATTACAGATTCCGTTTTCAAGATTTTAGAGAGTGATTACTTCAAATGTGGCAGATAGTAAATAAAGTCAAAACAGGTATTAAAAGAAATATAATTTGGGACATTAGAATGATTTAGAACGAATATGTTATTCAACCATTCGGACATACTTCGTTGGAGAGAAAATAAAATAAATACCGAAATAACATTAAGTTCTTGCGATTGTCAAAAGATTTTTTGTGCGATGAGTTACAGCCTTTATGGAAATAATACTTGTAAAGCACATGATGTCTACGTAATTGCTATAATGATGTTATACATGTTATACTTCTTCAAATGTAGGTCTAACACCATGTAATCATCTGTTGCATTAACATTTAACATTTGAGCACGCTTTATACAATTCATTCATCATGTATAAACTAGCTTGTAATTTAATATGCATTTCAATATCAGAAAGTCGGTGAAACAAAGAAATAACTCATGTTCCTATAACTGGTTCGAACATGCATTCATTCTTGTGATGACGTATAAAAAATCTTTGCAATATATTATTACTTAATATAATATCATTGAGAAGGTAGGTTGGGTGTTAACACAATTAGATCAATTAATGGTTTAATTGTAGTTGTTGTCAAACTTTGACATCAGAGCATCAAGGTACATGAAGAAGTATTAAAAATTCAACTTTAAGTATGTACCTATCAATTTCTATGTGTTAAATGGTATCTGAAAAGGCGAGAGTTGCCTTCATAAAAACTCAGAAACTAATTATTGCAGACCGAAAACGTATACATGTAACATACTCCAAAGCCAATTGTATTTTTATGTCAAAAGGGGACGACCATTTGATTTTCGGGGGGGGGGGGTTATGTGGAGGGCGGCTAGGACGATTTTGAGAATAAATAATTTAACCGGGATGGAAGTGAAATAAATATTCTAATCCTAATTTGTCATGAAAATAAATAATTTGATTTTGATTGGAAGGATAATTTTTTTGTAAAATAAATAATAGTTTGTCGTGACATTTATGATAATAAATGATTTGTTCGAGAATTTCATGAAAATAAATTTTTCTAGGCAAAATCGCCTAAGTCCTCCCCTCAAAATCAAATGGTCGTCCCTTAACAAGGCAATAACCACAAACGAATCTGTAGGTCATTGGGGTTGAACGAGAACATAACAGGGTCTTCATCTCACAATGTAAAAGGTCATTGTTCAGGGCCAGGAACACAACAAGGCAATTATGAAAGACTGCAAAGACCGAAAATGTAGACAGAGAAGTTTCAACCTATAACAAGACCAACTCTGACGGCCTATTATTTACATCACACTCATTTAATTACAAATTGAATTTCGGGATTCGGATAAGCAAATTAAAACGGACAAAAAGACAATTGGTCCGGAATATGAAAGCAATATTTTTTTACTGATCAAGGACATCAGGATGATCATTACAAAGTCGCAATATATGAGAAAGCAAAGATAAATCAGTGAATTTTAGGTTTATTTTAGAAGCCTCATCCAGGAGTAAATAAACATGGGTATGGAGTTGACATTAGATAATAAATTCCTACCACATCGTCGTTTTGGGCCACCTTGCTCCAACAGGGAGGTATGAGCAAAGCTCACTATAAACCAAGTAGGAATCAAACAACGCTTTTATTGTTGGTCTTTATCTTGAAGTCACTTTGATTCCTTCAACAATGAGCTTTGTTCATTCCTGATAGTAAGTTCAAGACGGTCCCAAGCACCGGTTTGAGCGGAATTCATTGATAAATATCGGACAATGCTACCTCCATATTTCTTCTGGTCGTGTATGCGGGATCATCAACATCCATAAAAATAACTGGCAAAGTGATCTTACAATCAGTGTCATCCATTGCCCCAAAAAAATGACAAACAGAAGACAATCACAGCATAAAAACAACTACAGGGCACTCATCGAGTTAATCGGAAGAAAAAATTGGCGTTATGAAATAGTGAGGTGTGGGCACTATCAACAGAATAACATTTGGAAGTTACCAAAAAATAGAATTTTAAGAGGATGATAGTATCTAAATTCTTTCAAAGAAAAGTCAACCATAACTGGAATATAAAAGGAGCAACGAATTGTCCTATTTTGTATAATTATAGATAAATTCATAACTAAATACCGACGTTACTGTGAATTTATTTTTTTAAATGATTTAAAGATACAAAAATACCAAAGTTGCATAATAAACAGTATATTTTGTAATGCCGACCTGTACACGTGATTCAAGGAGTAACCTCTCATCAGCAGCATTAGAATCAAATAATATGGAAAGCCATAATCCAACAAATAGTCAGAAAAGAAGTACTCATTACTAGGAAGCCAAATCCAGAACTATGGACATTTACCGTGTGCCATACACGGAATGAAGCCGTAGTGTTTTTTACGGGTCAGAATACAAAAAATACCGATGTTGCATAGAAAACCGTAAATTTCGTTATGCTGTTCACGTGTTTCAAGGAGTTACCTTTTTGATCAAAACAGCAAATTTCTATAAAATGAGGGTAAATATTGCATAATAAACAGTATATTTTGTAATGCCGACCTGTACACGTGATTAAAGGAGTAACCTCTCATCAGCAGCATTAGAATCAAATAATATGGAAAGCAATAATCCAAATAATAGTCAGAAAAGAAGTACTCATTACTAGGAGGCCAAATTCAGAACTATGGACATTTACTGAGTGCCATACACGGAATGAAGCCGTAGTGTTTTTTACAGGTCAGAATTTTGATCAAAACAGCAAATGTCTATAAAACGAGGGTAAATATTGTATAATAAACAGTAAATTTTGTTATGCTGTACACGTGTTTCAAGGAATAGCTTCTTATAAGTTTTGGATCAAAGTCCAAATGCTTGATTTATAATAAGAAAATTACCGAAAACGTACAAAAAAAATTAGCACTTGATTTTTGGCTATTATCTTCTGATCATACAGGAGAATATACAACGATTACTACTGCATTTAAAGTGAAAGAACAACGACGTTAGAATACCACAGGAAAAAAGCACAAGATAACATAAATCAAAGTCTAGAGACACGCCAAAAACTACAGTAGATTAAAGCCAGAACACCAAGAGAGTGACAACAGGTGCTCCGGAAGGGTAGGCTTGTGCTGTTTGGTATAAAGCATCCGTCACACTACCAATGGCCATGCAGAGTAAAGTTATATTCGGTAATGTCAAAGTAGATGGAGATCTACTGAAGTCTTGAAAGCTCTTTTTGTGCCCAGGACCACTCAAATTCCAGTTGCAGATAATTGCATCTATATATGTTTGACTTCTTGATGGGTAGTAGGTGGGTTGTCATCTCAGCAGACAATCGATTTCCCAAATAAGTGGACTCATTTATCACCCACTGGAAAAATTGTTAACTCCTACTTAGAAAATAGAAAAAAAACATTGCAATATAAACAGTAGATTTTGTTATGCTGTAAGAACTCGTTACTGCATTCCAAAGAAGTCGAATTAAATTTATGCTGAAGCTTTTAAAATGAATAAACAAAGCATCTCTAGGAACTTTTCATTTCACATTTTGATAGAGATATTCTCAAATTCAAATTTTAAATGAAGCGTACATTTTAATCATCAAAATGGACGGAAAATGTAAGACGCTACAGACATTACAAGGTTGGCTTCTTATGTACGTTTATGTAAAAAAAAATAGATAACAGGAAACACCTACAATAGCTGAACACTAAAATTACATGCCACAATCTGCCATGGAAATACACATGAAGAACACTAATAAGACAAAAGACAAACGTAGACAACGGTAGGAACTCGGGACAGCCGGACTTGGTAACGGCACAAGCCAAAGACAGCGGTAGTGTTAAATTAAACCCCCCCTTTATCTGTCCCGTTTCCCTAAAGTATAATAAACATACAAATAAAACGCAAAACAGGTAGACTACCAACTCCATGACCACCATCTTGAAAGGAAAGAATAAAAACATACGTAATTTAGTAAGATGGGTCAAAGGGTGCTCGCCGCTAAACTGCCGGCTAGCCCAAGAGGCCTAGTCTGCTGGTAGAGTACTGTCGCACTACGGAAGAAAAATCAAACTCAAAACTTCCCGAAAGGTTGGGTCAAGAATCATCATAAATTTCAGTAGACATTGTGTCTTGAATTATGAAGAATCAATAAATAATGTATTATCAAGATATACATGTATTTCTTGAAATGTCAAAGATAAATAAATGATATATTTGAAATTTTAAAAAAATTATTTAAAATACAATATATAGATAACGTGATTATTTCACTTTTTTAATTGTGAATATCTCATTCCTAAGCAATACAATCTCTTCTACTTCTACATGCTTCTTTTCCCTATCTTATTTTGAAGTGATATGCAATAACATCTTCAAAATACCCGAACTGCATTACTGATGTTTATACTTGACGAGAAATCTTTTTTATTCAGATATTCTACATTTTAAAAAGTCTAAAATCTCCATTATGAATTGGTTGACGAATGAAAAGTCTTGCATTTTTTATTGCATTTGACTGCTTGAATGTGTCAACTTTCCATTAATTGTAAAATCCTTGTTTTTGAATTCACATTTACGTATGTCCGCCTACCAATCGCTTCTGATGTAAGCCCTTACAGGATTTTTATTTAGCATGCACAACCTGTTTCTTGGAGTTATTCATTACTTCAAATGTCAATATATCTATGTATAAGCTTTTGTGTACTTTACTGAAATATATATGACTAAGCTGTGCTGTAATGAAATATTGACATGTCAATCCTTCTTTGTACTTTATTGAATCTTGGTTGTACTTTATTGATATATAGGTGTTGTTAAACTGTACTTAATTATAGGTGTTTGTACTTAATTAAAATATTGGTGTTGTTAAACTGTACTTCATTGGAGCTCCTTTGTACTTTATTGAAGCTTGAATAAAAATAACGATTGTATCGTTGATTGCCTTTGAAACTGACATTTCTTTTTTTGCAGTTGGCCTGTATTTAAATAAATGTAGAGGGTTTACCTAACAAAAAAGGTGGTTGTTTGAAACTAATTTACAATATATATTAGTATTATTTATCTATCAACATGAGTGTGGCAATACTTCTCTAGTTCAGAAAAAAGATAATAAGCTAGCCAAATACTTTAATTTCAGTTTCCGTTATATAGATGATGTTCTTTCATTGAACAATCCTCAATTTAAGGATAACCTTCATCTTATATACCCAAATGAACTCGAAATTAAAGAGACAACTGATACACCATCATCAGCATCATACCTTGACCTATACCTCTACATTGACAATTCTGGACGTCTGAAAACAAAAATTTTACGACAAGCGTGATGATTTCGACTTTCCAATAGTGAACTTCCCGTATTTGAGCAGTAATATTCCTACTTCTCCGGCATATGGCGTGTACATTTCACAACTCATTCGCTATTGCCGTGCCTGTAGTTTGTACAGCGATTTTGTCAACAGAGCGAAATTACTGTCTCAAAAACTTATACATCAAGGGTATGTTCAGTCACTGTTGCAATTGTCACTACAGAAATTTTACGGTCGTCACCACGATTTGACAGACCATTACAATGTTTCTGTTTCACAAATGATAACAGATATCTTTGGGTAGATCCAGAGTTTGTTACCGGACTGACTAACACCGACTGTGACAAAACCGGACTTTTCACTGGCAGTGTNTGTATCGTTGATTGCCTTTGAAACTGACATTTCTTTTTTTTTTGCAGTTGGCCTGTATTTAAATAAATGTAGGTGGTTGTTTGAAACTAATTTACAATATATATTAGTATTATTTATCTATCAACATGAGTGTGGCATTACTTCTCTAGTTCAGAAAAAAGATAATAAGCTAGCCAAATCCTTTAATTTCAGTTTCCGTTATATAGATGATGTTCTTTCATTGAACAATCCTCAATTTAAGGATAACCTTCATCTTATATACCCAAATGAACTCGAAATTAAAGAGACAACTGATACACCATCATCAGCATCATACCTGGACCTATACCTCTACATTGAAAATTCTGGACGTCTGAAAACAAAAATTTTACGACAAGCGTGATGATTTCGACTTTCCAATAGTGAACTTCCCGTATTTGAGCAGTAATATTCCTACTTCTCCGGCATATGGCGTGTACATTTCACAACTCATTCGCTATTGCCGTGCCTGTAGTTTGTACAGCGATTTTGTCAACAGAGCGAAATTACTGTCTCAAAAACTTATACATCAAGGGTATGTTCAGTCACTGTTGCAATTGTCACTACAGAAATTTTACGGTCGTCACCACGATTTGACAGACCATTACAATGTTTCTGTTTCACAAATGATAACAGATATCTTTGGGTAGATCCAGAGTTTGTTACCGGACTGACTAACACCGACTGTGACAAAACCGGACTTTTCACTGGCAGTGTGACGGGTGCCACGCGTGGAGCAGATCATGCTTACCCTTCCGGAGCACCTGATGATACCTCAGTTTTATAGGGGTTCACACTGCTAGTGCTTTAGTTTTGTATCGTTCTTGTTCATTTTTGTTTATTTGTTTTGTTTTTGTCATACTGTCTCACTTCGTGTTGCTGTGAATTGCCGTGATTTTGGATTTATGATTTTAGAATTTCCCCTTTCCTCGTTCTTGCTTCGGTATTCGTTTGCCGAGTTATTCTCGATGTTAATGCTACTGATTGATGGTGAAAAATTCAAATATTTTGTCAACTTCCAAAAACATTGATTATGACCTATCATTTATATATCTTACGATGAATGTTACCTTTTTTAAAGCTGGTACACAACAATCTTTTTGCAATCTATGATATGAGTAGGTTCTTGGTGCGTAATACTGTGGTTTCGAGTCCATTGCGTTTTCCATTTGAGGGTAAAAAAAGAACAGTCAAGTCATCCTCGATAAACCTCACGTAAGTCAAGTTAACCAAATAACTTAATACCGAAGTTACTGTGAATTTTGATTCTGCATATGCGCATTTCGACAACTTATGTCTCTTCAGTGCAGATATAATCTAAATATTTGGA